>JAODFY010134771.1:0-11246 GCA_027580055.1 Paracaudina chilensis | reverse complement strand
ATGTTCACCATATGTTAGGAACTCATTTGATATCATTATTCTGTATTCAAAATGCCAGACTTTCATTCTCCTTTAAAACTACAAGACAATTTTACTCCTATGTACATAATTTATGAATCTGCGAGTTTTGCGTGACACGCGAAAGTAACGCGAATTCTCCACGCGCTCCCTCACTTTGAAGAGCACGTTCAAATGGAAAACAGCTGTTCAGCGGAATTTTACGTCATATGGTATTTCCAAATGATCAAATCGAGTTGTCATGAGCTTTTCTTTCAAATAGCTTTGTGTTGGTTTGAATAAAATCATTTCCAGGTGGTTGATATCTAAGACATATAAAGATGTGGTTTCATGATAAACTTCCCCTTTAAGTATTTCAAATATACGGAACACTGCAAATCCTGAACAAAACATTCTTCAGATGTTCATTGAAGTAGGGGGAACAAGCGGGTAGGGGGTCACCTAAGATGGGGTAATTTTGGGGGATAGAAATACATATAATTAACGGACGTACCCATTCGCCTCCCCCGACACTGCATATATAGACAGTTGCCAATTTAATACTTTATTCTAATCATACTAATTAAATTTCAATTTAATGTTCACAGTGCCTACTACACCTTGAATTAATTCATCTTCGTAAGATGAATTATTTATTTTATTATATTTTAATCACGATTAATCACGTTAATCATGTTTATTTTAATCACGATTAAGTAAGGAACACAGATTTATTTTTAAATTCTTATGATTTATAAACCGCACTATTTTCCAAACTTTCCTTTTACCCTCTCATAAAAATGCTACTAGGGTTGAAATTCCACCATTATATAACCATTATATAACTGAATTTTCGTGGGCTGAAATTTGTGTTAAAAACGGGGAGGTGCCCGCCACATTCTTCCATCCCCGTTCTGATTTTATACATAAAAAAATTATAACCTCATTCATTCCCTTATTCTTAATAGTAAATTACTCAAAATCAACGTTTCATGTTCCGGAATGTTATTTTAACAATTATATTTGCAAATATCATTTATAACCCACAGGCATAACACAATAAAATTTGTGATGAATAGCTTTCAGTTCTCTTTTCAATTTGAAAATGAAAAACGTAGAATAATATAAGAAATTCTGCAAAAAGGTTGTGTCATCACAACTGAAGGGACTTCCCCCAATTTAGTAATAAAATTGTTTATATCTTCTTTGGAAAATAGTACAAAGATGGATTTTTCACTAATCACCATATTTATCACATTAATTTAAAACATATATTTATTTGTTCTTAGTTTATGTGAAATTTCTAAGGAGGAGAAACCAGAAACAATGACGAAAACCCCATCACAATATATTTTTTTTGAGGGGGGGGGGAGACGTTTTTGAGATATTAACTTTTGAAATCACTTCAGATCTTTTCTTTTAATGAAGAATCTGGCAACGTTTGTGACATCACAGATGCACATTGAATCTTAATACTTTTCTTTACAATTTGATTAGTGAAATTTATTTTAAAAATCAATATCTAAAGAACTAAAAGTGTTATTCTTTGTGTGCAATGATGCTCCCCTTGCGGGAAGTCATATCAAGGGGTATCAGACGAAGGTACAGATTAAAGTCTATGATTTAGGGATAGCAGATAGGACACTACAGTCGATTAACCAGATGACAATTTCGATGTGTGAGCTGATATTGTGATGGGACTCTCACCATTGAGTAGTTTTTTTCCTTGCATTTATTAAATTGGTTGTATTCTGACTATTCTTGGAGATTCAAATATTTACATAAAATGTTGTGTGACTCTATGGATATACATCTTGAAGCAAAACACACGACTGGTGAATTTGTCCATTATTTATGATTTGATGTCATCATCGGTTTAAATTAAGCTTTTTACTGGACACCTTGGCACATTTGCCCACTGAATATACATGGATGTCTGCCATTGTCAATGAATATGATCATAATTTATTGTAACATGTGATAATAGGTTAGAAAGAACACACAATGGAAATTAATATAACAATTAATGAAACACAAAATCACAGCAATTCATGTAGATTTTGTTCTGCATGTTTATTTTATTTCTTGTGATGAAAATGAAACATGCAAAAATATATAAATTGAATGCACTTCAGAATAAATCACACAGTTGATCAAAACTGGGAGGTAACATGCTGAATATTTAAACTTCTTGAAAAAGTTATAAATAAATTTCAATAGATATGATTTTACTACTCTTTACAATTCATAACTAGCCAAATAAATTACGAGATTGCCTAAAACAGAATCATTCTTAATCCAATTCCAATAAATTTTAAATTGATTGTTTGAATAAATTCATTTAGATATGATTACACTACCATCAGCAGTTACTAATCATGTAACAAAATTACAAAACTATGTAATTAAGTGAGATTCGCTAAGTGATTTCATATTAATAATCTTTCATACAAATAACAATGTCTATTCAAAGCCTACTCAATTATGATATATTTTAAATTGATTGTGTTTGCATATATTAATTTAGATATGATTACAACAGTATCTAATCAACAGTAACTAATCATAATTAACTAATTAGGCAATTCTGATAAACCTAAAAAAGGTCTGAATAAGTTTCAATAAATATTGAATTTCTTTTTGCAATACCTGCTCATAATTAATCTGGTCCTACTATAAAATTTATAATTTGATGGTACATGAACATAAATTCAATAGATATGACGGTACTACTTTTAGCAATTACTATTCATAATTTACTTTAAGATAAGTTTGCAAAACACTTTGATGTAAATAAATTTAAAGAACTTGAGTTTCAAAACCAATTCATAAATAATATTGTTTCTAAATACTAATTTCTCAATTGATTTTGTGTTGCACTTAATTTCAGCAATACCAACTAATTTTTTATCTATTAAAGTTCACAAAGTCATTTGATGTGAATAATTTTCAAGAACAACTATAACATTGCACTAACCATATCAAAATCTACTAAAGTTTAAAAAAGAGCTGTAAGATGTGAATAGAATTTAATGAAATAATATTACACTACCATGGGCAAAATATGTTCAGAATTAACCAAATTATAGTTTGATGAACTAAAACAACCTTCTATGATGTGATTATTTTCATTTAATAGTACGAATACAAGTATAATTATACTGAATGATTAAATGAGCAACTAATTATAACTTTTACGACTAGCCAGCATCACAAGATATTAAGACTGATACTTATACTCTTAGATATACTAGTGCAACTTTGTGTTTATGTGATTAATACCCTTGTAGAAGTTTGCATGAAGTTTTTGGAATATATTTGACCTTAGACCTCTATTTAATAAACAGTTCATCTCATCTGTTCATTACAGGCAAAAGTATGAGACTTGTGTTTAACATATATGTTTAAAATTTATACAAAAATCGTTTTAAATATTGCTTTGTAAGAGTTTTGATGTATTGGCGAAAGTTTGAGTTTCATTTTTTATTGCCGATGAGGTTGATTGTTATATAATAGTCCACTGCAGTTAAGTGCAGACCATTCTGATAATTTAGAGGGCCAAAACACACTCAACAGTGAACGTCTCAACACAATAGCCTTTTGGGTTTTTGAGATATTAATTTTCAAAGTAAAGTTTAATATCAAGCATCTGGCAACATTCTTTTTTTTTTTTTTTTTTTTGGGGGGGGGGGGGTTACTGTATATATTTTACTTAATACAAAGCACTGCATTTTCCGTTAGTGTAGTGAGCACTATGCAAATTTAGTGACAGATCCTGCTTATTGGATTACTGAAGTACAATCTTACAAAAGTATGGTCCAAGTGAATTTCACAGACCTACCCATGAAATGTGTGATTGGTCCAAGCCACATACCTGACAGTGAATGGGCTGACCAGTCTAGCAGATTTTAAGCCTATTTGGCCCGAGAGTTGTTTCCCTCTTATCCTTTAAACACAGGTACATTTTCTTTCAGGCTTCATTCACAGCACCACAAATAAGACATTCTTTCAATATTTTCCTCACATCTTGCACGAAGCAGGCTGTAGTGTGTGTCAGGCACCGTGCATTCAATGATGGATGCCGACCTCACTGAGGGATTTCAGCCATAATCTGACGCGCTGGTAAGGCGTATTGTCAGAACCCTACCCCGCTCGTATTCTCAGTGCTGAACACCAAACACTCAATACAGCTGTAGGTACCATTTTTCAAGTCTTTGGTGTGACCCAGCCCGGAATGGATCTCCGGACCTCCCGGCTACAAGGCCGATGCTCTAACCACTTAACCATGCAGTCGAATTTATTCGAATTAGGACTTTATAACAACATATGGTGGGGGGTAATATATTAATCATGGAAAATGCTCAAAACAATTGAAAAGGGGGTTGGGCTGGGGTTTGATCAGTTCAAGCAGCAAACAAAGGTCACAATCAGAGGAAGAAAGACAAAAATTGCACTGAAGAAAACAGAAGGATTAAATAATTCTAACACACTCATGGTTACATGAGCAGGGATGTGCCCAGGGTTTTCTGAGTGCCGGGCACATTGATCACCATCTTGACGGATGGGTCTAATATAAAATGGAATATTTTTCTTCCATTAATGGTGCTGAGATGCAATAGGCTGCTACTTTTGGAGCTCATCAAACAGATGATAATTCCCTGTTCGTTTTATATTAAAACAGAGCCTCCTTTAATTTCTTTATGTTATATATTTCATGATTTTTTAATTAGTGCCGGGCGGAAATTATTAGTGGCGGGTGGGCGCCACCCGGCATGGTCACATCCCTGCATGAGCAGCAGGTATACCAGAAGAAAAACAAATGGCAATCAGAATTGCTAGCACACCTTCCATTATGGAACATTTATTTGTTATGTTTAATTTGCATGGGGTGTTCGACCTTTAGCCCTCTTGGCCATAGGATAATTAATTAAGCTTCATCAATATTTTTTTAATTAGACACTCAATTATAGCTTCCAATCAAATCACCTCATGATGGCAGTGGGTATCTTTCCAAAATCAGATTTTTACCTGGTAATAAAATCTCTTTTAAAATCTTCCGATCAATTTCAATAAAAAAATAAAAATTGGGGCGGGGGGTAGTAAAATTTTCTTTAAATCCATGGTAAGTTCTGATGCACTATTCACAACTTTTTTTAAACAAATGCCAGACAATTTGCTGAAAACATATATACAAATTCAAAACAAGAATATTTCTAGATGGGAATAGCCATAATTATAGAAGTGAGTTGGCACATCAACATAGAAGAGTGATCGAGAGAAGAAAAAGGGTTCAGAAGAAAGAGAGACTTTAGGTACGATATAACGCCATGCATGATCTACGTAATCGCGACTGCAGCGTCGACACGGCAAGCCTGCGGAGGCGGTCGTTACCTTGTACTTTGATCATACACTCCGTCATGCATTCTCCGACCTCGTTGTGCGCGATGCAGGTGAATCTGCCTGCATGTTCCGCCATGAATCTGTCGACCTCTAGCGTAGCCATTCCGTAGGAGAACTCCAGTTTGAAATCGGGGTCCGAGCGAGATATCTCGTTACCGTTGAAGAGCCATTGAACCTGTTTAAAATACATTACATACAAGAAAATTGAACAACACATTGCTTATGACTATTATCACGAAGGAGATTCAGATGGATTTTGCCAGCCTTTGAAAACTAAAAGATTCCTCAGTTAATTTATTTTAAGTTTAAAAAATGCATTTGATAGCCAACAACAAATTTATCACATTTCATTCAAGTCATGTTGCTTGTTAAAGATTTTCAATGGAATATGAATTTACTTTGACAGTTTCAAACACCTTTTCACATGTTATATAACACTTTTAATAAAGGGGCAGTATCCGGTGACACAGAAAACACACCGATTAAATTAATAATTTAATGAACACGAGAGTAAAATGTCTTGTTTTATAGGTAACTTTATTCAAAGTAATACTACAGGGATGAGCTTCATAATGTCAAATGTGAAAGTGTAGTGGAACTGAGTCAGTCGAAAATCTTACTTTTTGGTAGATTTGCTACTTGCCAATCCTTCTTTTTATTTTATTTTTTAAAAACAAAAATTCATTTGAGGCCTATTTGCCAGCTAGTAACACATGTGATTATTCATTCACTATGTATATTCTCCACAATTCAGTTTATGAAATGGGGCTGCCCGAAATTCTTGAACATCAACAGAGGGCGCTCTCATATAGGTCCTAAACAGCCCAGTGCAGCAGTATCACTGATGAGTTAGTTAGCGCTTTCTCAGTTTTGGTTACCATTTGTATATTTCGCGCAACTACTAGGACCAATATAACAGCGCCCTCTGTTGATATACGGTCGGGCAGGCAGCCCCATTGCAGGACAACACGTATGTATCATTTCTCGTGATGTGGACAAAGGATTAATCTGATCATGAAATTGTTTCCCACATTCTTCCAAAATTAATTTTGGGAATTTCAAATTAACAACATCCGTGTTACCTTTTTCAGTGAAACATTTTTTGCCGTCATTAAGTAATTCATTAAACTATTCACCTATTCAAATCATAAGATTTTGTTCCACATATTATCACTATTGGCAACTTTGATAGTTTACCCAATGGAAAGGGACTTTTGCTGAAGTAACTGCACTACTTTACCTATAACTACTACTACTACTACTACTAACTACAGTAATCTTTACAACATTGTATTTGGAAGACTTATTTACTAAATCCACCACACTTTGCTTCATATTAATCATTAACTCTCCACCATGACATGCAAATGTAATATGCAAATGTAATATGCAAATGTATATGCAAATTTAATATGCAAATTTAATATGCAAATTTATGTAAATGTGCTTGACCGACCTTGGCTGCCGGGTAAGCAGAGACGATACAGCTGAGCTTGGCGTGACTTCCTTCCTGGACTGTCCTTGACCTCAGCTGGAAGGAGAACTCTGGTTTGTTCCTTGGTTTTTCTGGCATGGGCATTGCAACATATCTATCAGGGGGTTGAGGTAGATAGGCATAGGTCAGTCATTTTGTTAACAAAGGACACATTTCATATTTTTTTTAAATCAGCAGCAGCATGTAGTAGAGAGACAACTGGTAGAAGAAGGTATTTTAATTTTAAAAATACAGAAGATAATCACAACAAGATACAGGCATGATAGTTTATGTTTATACAGAGAACGAAATAAAGTGAATGACAGAAAATCTAATTCGAAGTTATTTTTTAAGGTATATTAAAAAGACAAATGGGCATTATGCATTATCTTTTAAATCAATTGGCTGAGGAAGAGATTTAAATTGTCAATAGGATGCCAATTTTACAAAGGCATGATAGTTTATGTAGGCAAAACAAAAACAATTTACAGAGAATGAAATAAGTTCCAATTTTAAGCTATTTTTTTCATAAAAGACAAATGAGCACCATACATTTCTAAATCAATTAGTTGAGGAAGGTATTTTTCTTAATTTTCTTCATTCTGATGTTTTATTATGTTAACATACTCTGATCATTCATTTGCAGCACTTTTTGAAAGCATCCATGAGCTTAGTCATCTTCTGTGATCTGACTACATATCATCTTGTTAGTGAGTTAATTATAGGCACTAAGTCTGAGAACAAGGATTAGTACAGTGCAGCTACAGTCACCTTTGTAAGCAGTTCAGACATCCTATGAGGAGTGTGTGTGTTTAACCTAAAGGAGTTGATGTGGTTTAGATGGGCACGGCCTAGTTTGAATGGTGAAATCACCTCAAGAATATTCACATTTGAATGAAGACATAGATAAACAGGCAGAAAAAAAACTGATATATAAACAGACAATCTCAAAGGGACAGACAGGAGATCACATATGAATGAACAATATTTTGACTCACTTTGGTTTTAATGATACTCTTCTCTTCAAAGGATCGGCTGTACGATGAAAAATAATAAGTTATAAATATTATGGCATTAAACCATCTACAGAGTCATATAAATTATGGTGACACAAACTACGGTGACAAAATTTGACACAATATTTTCCACAAACAAAGCAAACACAGAGTCAATGTGTTCAATGTTTGTCAGTTTGCTTGCCAGGTTCTCATAGTTTTTATGTGTGCTAAAATGTTGTGATATCATTGCAACCTTGTGAAATCATTGCAACCTTGTGATATCATTGCAACCTTGTTATGATATTGTTGCAACCTTTTTGTGATATCGTTGCAACCTTTTTGTGATATCATTGCGTGCATGATGATTTGACCAATTGTTTGTCCTTGTGAAAGCAAGCTACAAACATGTCGTCCAAAGATCCTTTTTAAAAGTCCTTTTAAAAATCAGACTTAATTCCACTGTCTTCATGGAATGTATATTAATGTCTAGTACTCCAATTTGTGGATGACGGCTTTAGACCTATAGTCTAATGCTTCAATTTCTAAAGGAACAAAGTTTGAGCAAGAGATGAAGCAATAATTCACTTCATCTTTTGCTGTTAAAATTACACTTCATCATATGCATCAGATCCTTGGAACTCATACACGTTTTGCCACTTAGAAAATGACCAAATCTTCATTTTAACCACAAGGAGTAAATAAAGAACCAGTTATTTTCAGCCCAAGTGAATGTCACAGATATTTTTCCTATGATCTGCTTACATTTGACAGCCTTCCCAATTTTATTTGCCGCCCTCAAGGATCGCGACCCCCGGTTTGAATACCACGGTGTTAAATGACTTAAGGTTGTTCATTGGGCGTTAAATGACTAACATCAGGCAACGGCCGCAATGATTTAATTTCATTTGGCATTCTAATCTAGAATTCTAGTCTACTTTTAATAGAAATTGTCGGGTTTTTTCATCCGGCCGGCCACACGCCACTACAAATGTTGCCACGCGCCACAAATAGCGTGCATGACACCGGTTGAGAAAGCCGGAATTACATTGTACTTATATGTTCAAAGGACATTAAATGACTTACGTTGTACTTCAACGTTCATTGTGTGTGTCATTTCACCATAACAGTTGACTGCTTTGACCATGTATTCACCGGCGTCGGCTTCTGATACTTTCATGATATTTAAATTGTGGAAGATTTTGTCGTATCCTAGTCTATGTCTGACACTCTGTCTGATTGGTTGGCCGTTGTGATACCTGGAAACAATAACATTAAAATCAACCAATCAGTAATAACAATGAAAACAACCAATCAGCAATGATACCAATGAAATCAACCAATGAGCAACGATGACAATAAAATCAACCAATCAGAAACGATGAAATTAAAATAAACCATTCAGCAATAATAACAACCAATGAGATAAAATGACATTAAAATCAGCCAATCAGTAACAGTGACATTAAAATCAACCATTCAGCAATAATGACATTAAAATCAACCAATCAACAACAGCGACATTAAATCAACCAATCAGCAACGATGAAATTAAAATCAACTAATCAGCAACGATGAAATTTAAATAAACCATTCAGCAATAATAACAATGAAATAAAAAAAATGAGATAATATGACATTAAAATCAGCCAATCAGTAATAGTGACATTAAAATCAACCATTCAGCAATGATGACATTAAAATCAACCAATTAGCAACAGTAAATTTAAAATCAACCAATTAGAAATGATGACATTAAAATCAACCAATCAGCAATAATAACAATGAAATCAACCAATCAGCAACGATGACATTAAAATCAACCAATTAGCAACAGTAAATTTACAATCAACCTATTACCAATGATGATATTAAAATCAACCAATCAGCAACAGTTACATTAAAATCAACCAATCAGAAATGATGAAACATTCTGTTGAATCGTCTTCATGATGTTATCCTACTGGAATATCACTGATGTTCTTTGAGGGCTACAACGACGATATAAAATGCCACCGCTACATGTAGAGAGATATTTTAGGCTATTATGTTATTTTATTTATTTTTAAAAAGAGAGAAAAAAACTTGGAAAGTTGAGACTGACCAGGTTATTTCTGAATCTACCGGAGCAGCGACATGGCACTGGAAGGCGATGTCTCTGTCCTCCATCTGTGCCATGTTGTGAGGGCGCTTTAGGAACCTTGGCATGGCATCCTTCTTATCTGCCAATGTAAAGCAAATGAGATGCTGACCAGTCTAGCAGTTTTCTAGCATATTTGGGTAAAAGTAATTAAACTGAAAGGGGCTCTTGTGTGCATTTAGTATATTCAAAAAAATATTTTCGTGAAAGGAAATGGGGGAAAAAATCGCACACAATGGTGTTAATTACCTTTACAATAGCATATTTTGTATGGTTGAGATATTGTATTTCTTAAATCAATTTGCATATAATGGTAGCTTTTTTGGCTCTTTAATTGGATTCAACTGAATTTTTGGTAATTTATCAAGCACTTGTCCTCTGTATCTAGAGCAAAGTGTATTTAGGGCAGTACTGAAATAATGTGTTTCCGTAACTTATGGGAAACACAGTGGCCTCATCTGTCTGAAGAAACCAGGTTACATAAAAAGCTAAGTCCAGTCAAAAACCAATTTCTGTAATGGTGGACGTTCAATAAAATTGCAATTTTTCATGAGGAAATTTCTATCCTTCTCTGAACTGGTCCCAAACTGTGTACCTTTTCAATTGAAGTTTAATCTTTGGCAGTTTCATTTTCCCATGGGGCATTAGTCAATCAATTACTTGGCCAGTTAATGACATGTTCAATGCCAGGTGGTCAGCAAACAATGACCAGCTTGTGAAATTTGGCAAACAATGTTGCAGGAAGGTGCCAGACAACAAGCGGTGTTTATAATTAAAATGTTTTATCTAGAAAATGGGGTAGCAAGGGGGTTTATCAGTGGGAGAAATGTCTAAAGTTTAAAAAACATATGTGATAATAATCAGAGGACCTGGGCATAATTTATATGTTTTTTTATTACATCATTTTGAAAGGGTACACCACAGTTTCAATATTTTGGAGGAATAATCATAATCGTATTATATATGTAGTGTGACAATGACCTATCGATATTCTTCAAAAAGATGAATTATGAATTAGGTATAGTATATACCGCCTCACTAAGGTGATATACAGAATGGCGACAAAATAATCACCCATACAGTTATGTTCTAATGTATTTGCAAAAGATTCAGGGAGGCTTTTGATCATAACTAACAAGGGAAACAAATAGCAAAGTCTCCTTTTGGTGACAAAAGTTAATTCTCAGGACTTCAACCCTGATTATTGCTTTAAACAAATTTATATTTAAATAAAAAAGAA
>JAODFY010134661.1:0-11246 GCA_027580055.1 Paracaudina chilensis | reverse complement strand
AATTCCTCTATTTTCATGCTTAGATGCAACTTACAAGGCCTGGGAAGTGCCATTTCCAGCGATCTGGGAGGCATTTTTGGCAAAAATTGTCTCGGACGCTTCGCCCCAACCAATGGTGGCGCTACGCTTAGATAGTCTGCCGGCAGGATTCGCCCCACCCTTGGGAAATTCCTAGCTACGCGCCTGGGGTCATCTGGAAATGGTGAAAAACAAGTATCTCCCCCGGGGTTCGAACTCAGGAACCTTCACTGTCTAGTGTGAATGCTCGACCATTGATCTACAGTGCGTGATGGTAGATACCTTATTCGAAATACATAGGCCTAGTTTTTATTTTTATTCTGAAAACTGTTTCTTTTTTATTATTCCACCTTGCCAACATTGCTACAGTTCATGGCGGATGGGCGGAATGGGGCCGCTGGTCGGACTGCAGTGCGGACCGTTGTGGGCCAATCGGAAGCAGAATCCGATCTCGGAGTTGTACAAACCCAAGGCCAAAGCACGAAGGCAACTACTGTACAGGTGATATCATTTCCAGTGAAGAATGCAGTGCATGCGCAGGTATTTATTACATTTTGTTTCGTATGCTTACGTATATACATCAATTATACACATAGTACAAACGAATGTATACCTATATTGTAGAATACATGTCATGTTGGAAATGAATTAAGGAATCTGGGAATTATTTAATGTATATGCTACAATCAGAAATATAAACTATTTACCCGTTCTTGATTTTATTCTTTAGCAAACTAGGTTGATTCAACAATTTTACAAATGATTTTTGACAAATGTTCGTTGCTGCGTTTGTTACGCCTGAGTACTTAGAACCACCAGCTGGCTTATTGATCTCGTTTACTGGCATATTTACGAATGTAACCGGTTTCTTTGCATCGACCAACAGTGTGGGGCGAATGGTCCGACTGGGGTCCATGCTCGAGCTGCGATGGGGATGGATTCCGTTTGAGATTCAGACAATGTACCGGTGTAGGCAAGTGCAAAGGAGATTACCGGAACTTTGAAGTCTGCGAGAATAACGAACAGTGCATAACGAATGAAGGTTAGTCGTTCATTTCTTTAAAAAAAAAGGAAAAAAAAAGAAACAATACTCAGCATAAGATAAAGGGGTAGGTTGTTCCGTTAAGGAATGCCCATGGGGAATGACGTGGGAAATTGTGCCAGTTTAAAAGTGCTGAGTCATCTCAGAGTTAAAACACATACAAAGGAAAATGGCATTGTTGTCCCAACAATTGTTCTGTAACTCCACCTTCCTGAAACTTTACCTCTTTGAAACTCCACCTTTCTGTACTTTCTTTGTAACTTTACCTCTTTGTAACTTTACCTCTTTGTAACTTTAACTCTTTGTAACTTTAACTCTTTGTCACTCCACCTTTCTGTAACTTCACCTTTCTGAATTTGTTATCTCTCTGTAACTCCCCCTTTCTGTAACTCCCCCTTTCTGTAACTCCCCCTTTCTGTAACTCCAGCCATATCTAGTAAAGCAATGTCTGTAATCCAACCAATAAGTTTCTTTTTTCAGATGTAAGTGATTTTAATAAATAAATGTTACATAGTGTCGTTCTCATAATATATTGTGAACAGTAATTTACTTCATAAAGTTGAAAGAATTTCCGGTGACGATCCCAGAGTACTATATAAAAAAGAAAATAATATTTAAGTACCTTTGTATATATTTATGCATGTCTTTGTGTAATTTGAGACACGAATTTTGAAACCCAAATTGTCACAAACCGGAAGTATAAGTCTGTCTTAGTATGACGTTATACGTTTGCACATTCATACTAAGGTGCCCGAATACTGCGCACCTAACAATACGTTCCAATATTACCGTAGCTGCTGTTTATGTATAGGTATGGTGTGCCTGTTCACATGCGCTTTTCCGTATCTGTAACTTTAAGGGCAGTAATCGGGCATGATTTTTGTTTGTTTTTTCTTTCATTGCCGTGACGTTTTTTGGAGGTAAAGGCCTAGGCCTAACTTTAACGTTAATTAGTGTTCTCTCAATACCGTGTGTATACAAATATAGGCCGCCTGTACTGCCTAACGTACATGTATGGCAAGCCGTTTTACTTTTTATTCAATATTTAATGATGTCTTTAATTATTTGATGATATCATTAAATCAATTAGTGATATCAAGAATTCCAATTGTTGATATCAATTAATGATATCATTTATTCAATTCATTCTTGATATCAATAATTGATTTAATGATATCATTAAATGAATTAGTGATATCATTAAATGATTTAATGATATCTTTAAATGTATTAAAGATATGTACATATCACTAATTCGAATTAATGATATGTACATATCACTAATTCGAATTAATGATATGTACATATTCGTCATATTTGATGATATCTTTAATTAGAAGTAGTGATATCAGCAAATATGGCGTCATATTTGATGATATCTTTAATTCGAATTAGCGAGATCAGTAAATATTGCGTCATATTTGATGATATCTTTAATTCGAATTAGTGATATCAGTAAATATGACGTCATATTTGATGATAACTTTAATTTGAATTAGTGATATCAGTAAATATGACGTCATATTTACTGATATCACTCATTCGAATTAGTGATATCAGTAAATATGACGTCATATTTGATGATATCTTTAATTCGAATTAAAGATATCTTTAAATATGGCGGAATTAGTGATGTTTCGTCATATTTGAGGATATCTGTAATTGACTTAATGATTTCTGTAATTGAATGAGTGATATCAATAATTGAATTGGTGATATCTTGAATTGGTGTATTATTTAAAGATATCATCAATTCCATTAAAGATGGTATAACGAAATAAAATAATGATATCAATAATTGACTGGGAACAATTGCATATATCTTTAATTAAGTAAAGATATCATTAAAAAATTCAGATATCATGAAATATTTAATGATATCATCAAATAATTAAATAGATCATTAAATATTGAATAAAAAGTAAAACGGCTTGCCATATAGATGCCTGTGGCCGTCGATACGTACGCTTGCTATAGTTTGTCACATCCGAACATAGACTATTTATATTGGAACGCCGAATGCGAAAACAATGGGCCAATATAACGTATAACAGATCTCAGAGATAAATCGCGTACATTCATTGGGCTCGTACAAGACGACCATTTTCAAAAGCTTATTTCCAGTATTAAGGAAGGGTCTTGTACGGATATGGTGCATAGCGTTAAAAAGTCGAAAATTAATCCCCTAAATCATGCCAACTTCAATCGTCACCGGAAAATTCCTTTAATGCAAGAATCTTTCCAATTTGGATTTGGAAACTGTTCAAAGAAAATGTTGAGTTCTCGCAATGTCGAAATGTAGAGTTCAAATGTCGAGTTGACTCATGGTCGAGTTACCGAAATATCGAGTTAACGAATGACGAGGTAAAGGGAGGTAGATTCAACACACCTTTTTTTTTACACCGGACAATTTCCCCATTGTAATCCTGAACGTTTTCCCAACGATCCCCTAATTTTTAGTCTCCGTGTATGTAATCCCCTTTTTATGTAGTTATTTTCCACACACTTCATTTCGCATTTTCAGTCTTTATGTTGACAACAAACAGATCCAGCTATTTCATATGGGCTACGGTTCTATACCGACTACATGGTCGGTTACTTGGCTTGAAAAATGGTACCTACAGCTTTATTGAGTGTTTGGTGTTCAGCAGGGTAGGGTTCTGACAATACACCTTGCCAGCGCGTCAGAATACGGCTGAAATCCCTCAGGCAAGAGGTTGCTTGGGGAGGGCGGAATCCAGCATTGGGTGCACGTGGTGCCTCACACACGGTTCTCCGGTTGCTGAATTTCATTAAATGGGCTAAATGTAGTCTTGTCTTAAAATTAAATCCAAATAGTGTACACTTATAGTAATTATAACAATGTGTTGCGAGGCTTCAATCATTTCCACAGTATGATCTGCCCCATAAGATATGAGTTAACATTGACAAAGACAGTTGTTATACATCAGCGGTGCGCGTGTGTTACTAAAAGGAGGGGGAGCGCGTAGGAAATTCACGTGAGTTTCGCGTGTCACGCAAAACCCACAGATTCGCCAGTTATGTACATCAAGGTGAATTGTCATGTTGTAGTGTGTATAACTACATTTAAAGTTGATACAACATAGAAATGTTCAATGGAAGTGTTTCAGATTTTGCAAAAGAACCTCATTGAAAAGCTACTTTTGGTACAAGCGCCCTCACCTTTAAAAGAATGGTGCCAGTGCAATTACTACGTACTGCCTGCATCTTTGATGATGATATGAGTTACACATCGAATTATTTGTACGCCTCTCGTAAAAAATGGACGATATATCACCTTTAAAAATATATGAAGCTATAACACAGGATTCAACACACGATCGATCGTTCTACATGTCTATACCAAACAGTATGTTAATACATATGATATAGTTCACATATATAACACGTTGGCTGAATACTGTGCTAACCTGAGAAAAAATATCTCCTCAATGAAACGATATAGTGTCTTATAACATGCCACGTAATGTAATATAAACCCCAGAACGATCTGTGACGTATAATGCTAATTACTATAACGCGTATGTAAATAATTGTAAGCCTCCCAGAAAATTAAAATGACATATCACCTTAAAACAGTGCGGGATTTTATAATCATTGTCCAAAATAAAGGTGCGGACATGACGGATGTCAATGAGAACACCATTTGACGTCTAAATCATTTGATTTGTAAAAAATCCACGTTTTTACCATACAAAAATGTTGCTCCACAAAAAACATTAGTTTCCCCCACTTTCCCACTACCTTTAATATAATCTCTCTAATGTATTTTCTTCCAAAAAGATTTTCCAGGATCTGGAAGTGGAAGTGGAAGTGTTCCTGATTTTATATGTGTAAGTCTACTATATTATCCTATTCAGGCCACTGGTCTTATCTATGAGTCATTCATTAAATAAGTGGTCCAAAATGGGATATTTTTTGCCATAGGCGTACGGGGATCAATATTTCTGGGGGCAAGACCAATTTTGGCACGAATATTGTAATTTATTCATTTTGCCCGAATGGATCAACTGTTTTTGCCCGAATTGGGAGGGCGAGTGCCCCCCTGCCCCCTGCCTCGTACGCGTATGATTTTTGGTGTCCTCATTACATACACACGTCTAGTAGTATCTTGTCATTTTTGGGAAATGCGCACGAAAAGGTTTTTCCAGATGAGACAAGATGGTTCCCACTGCATTAAACCAACAATATGTGATTTGGCTATGTTTTGTCTTTACATTCTGATATGACGTAACCCAAAAAGAGCTTTCCAGGACCCGCTGGGTCCTGTAGAAACCTCTTGGAACCACTCCTTAACCGACAAATTACGTACGCCTTGATTCAACGCCGAAGATAAATGGAATATATGCAGTAGTACTCGGTCTGAGGACAAATTCAGGTCCTCGGAAGGAACACAATGGAACCAAGTCCTCACTAGACAAAGGTTAGGGTATTGCCAAGGTTAGGATCTATTAGTCAACCTGGTCAAGCCAAGTTCCTTGGTACATATGTTCGCTAAAATGAGTATATTATCCCCATTGTTCGGTAGAGGTCAGAGTGCTTCTGAGGTTAACAAGTATGTATGCTTCCCATAAGGAGTACATGTATGGAACGCCAAAAGGACCATACTATGAACGCCAAAAGGACCATACTATAATGCTTTAAAACACTTATGCTGCTGTAAAACATGTATGCTTCTAATGTAAAAGGTTGTGGTTATAATGTAAAAGTATATGCTGCTACTGTAATGAAAGTTTATGCTGCTACTGTAAAACATTTATGCCGCTGCTGTGAAATTTTTGTTAAAGTATTTGCTGTTTAAATGTGTATGCTACTGTACTAAAAATGCTTGCTGCTGCTTATAATGATCTAAGGCCTGTTTCTACGGAATGTACCTAAGGATATGTAGTACGGTCTACCAGAGTCGAGCCAAAATGGATGAGAAAGAACAATTTCGAAGGGAAGGCGTTTACTGTTGTAGCCCCACAGGGACATGGATTACATATATAATTATTTCCGAACCCATATACAGTTTGGGCCCGCACAGGGGGGAGTCAGGGTATAGGCTATTGCATTGGGGAACACACCCTATTTGTGCCTATTGTAAAATAAAAAGTGCCTCTTATGAAATTAGATTTTAAAGAAAAAAAAACCCATTAAAGTATACAATGACGTCACAAGAAAATTTCAGCTGGGGGATCTAGAGAGTACATATTTCTCATGGTGTCAAAAGTTTTGCGCGCTTTCTGCGTGTGAATAAATAGGGCTTGATACAAACAAGGAATGGGTCGGCGACTGTTAGCAGTTAGAATCTGGAGTGGGTACCGACATGAAAGCTCATCAATCCGACCAGTGACGTACTAGCAAGAGGGGGCCTGAAAAGCCACATTACGGAGACCAAGTGCGGATACAGGATTTAGAGTTGTTGATGTTGGGGGGGGGGGGGGTAATGATTGCCGTCCTTTTGGGTGTCTCACTCCTCCTTTGATAATTTAATTCTTTCTTTGCTTACTTAAAGAGGCTAAGATCAGAAGGGTGTAATAATTTGTATCTTTTGAAGACCATATGTTTTTTTACTCAGTTCGTGTTCTAAGTTAGCGGTCTCCCGCCCTTCTATGGAATCGCCATTGATGGCGTCACCCGAGCGAAGCGCACACACGATAACGAACCATGTGGAAGAAAGCTTTGAAAAGTGGACAAGCTTTGAAAAGTGGGCATGACATCGGATGGGCATTTTCAAAAATCGTGAGAGGTATAGCCGAGTGGGTCAACTGCCATTGGGTGTGTTTCACCCATCCCCTCAATACATCCCTGACAGAAAGTTGGAAAAAATGAAAACAACTTAGAGCAGGCTTTGATGCCAAAATGGTGTCATCATTTCCATCTTTTTGAATATCTTTATAAATATGCGTTTATTTCGCTCCCCATCCCCCGTACACGACACTGTACACGTACATAATAATGTAGCCATTGTACTGGTACCACACTGTTACGTACCACACATTTACCGTAAAGATACTGCAGGGAAGACACTGCTGTAAAGATACGTGACACCGATTAGTCATAAAAGGAACGCTCTTCTATCGCTACTTTATGAATTAAAACCAACCATCTGTCAACAGTCCATAGATAAATTCCTTAGAAACAGACCTTAGATACAGCTCGTAGAAACATAACATATCTTTAGTACAGCGGCATCTACGTTTACAGTAGCTGCATAAACGTTTACAGTAGCAGCATAAACTGTAACAATAGCAATATAAATAAGGGTTTTACAGCAGCAGTAGCATAAGTGTTTTAGAGCATCATAATATGTAAGCCCTTTTAGCATTTCCTACATAGAATCCATGTTGAATTTGATGCAGGTCAGATGGTTAATTTAGGTATCTGGCCAGGTCAAGTTACATATATATATATCGCCATGATGAGTACTTATTCCCTATAATTTTTAATAGAGATCAGAGTTGATCTCAGGTAAACAGAGGTCAAATGCTAACAAGTTAACCATGCTCGGTCAGATCAAATTGAAACTTGGTATACATGTTTCTCATAAGAAGTACATGATCTCTATTGAATTTGACGCCAGAGATCATTTGAGGTAAAAAATGTTATGTTGGTACTTTTTACTTGTAAACACGATAGGTCAACCATGACTGGTCAGGTAAAGTTCATACTAGGTATATACCGTTATTTTGAACATAATGAGTGCATCATCCCTATTGGTTTTGGTAGTGGTAAAAAAATGCTAAATACTTTGTTAACAAGTCCACCATATCTTGTCAGATCAATGTACCTGTTCCTTATGATAAATAAACGGTTCCTATTGATTTGTTGCATCAAGTTCAACCTTTTCGTAATCAATCTATGATCCAAAGTGAAAGTCCATTTGAGTCATTAGCTCAAACATTACTGAGATCAACTTCTTACAATGAATTTGACCATAATCAGGCATGGAATCACAAAACCGTTTTGTTTTTAACATATCCGTGCAGATCGACACATATAGGATATTATTGTATTATGATAGGCCAAACGGGATAACAACACTTAGGTCTTTCGCTATGTATATATGTATGTATATATATATATATATATATATTTAGTATGTATATATGGATAGATATGTATGGATAGATATATATATGTATAGATATATATAGATAGATATATGGGAGGGTGGCGTACATTGTATAACGACAACCAGTAACGACGAATCCGAACGATGTTAAGTTTTATTTCACTGATCTTTTCAGGATGATGAAGACGAATGCAATCCAGGAGGAGGAGGAGGTGATGAGGGTAGCGTTTCTTACAGCGATACATTTATCGCCGATGTTGATGTAGAAGTAAACCCGGAGGGTCCCGATCCCGGGTATGACTACTCTATCTCCCAATATGGCCAACCTAATTTTGATCAAGGGGATGTAGCAGATGATGAACCATCTCAACCAGCCGTCATCCCCGATGAGGCAGGACCAATCGACGCAAGTGACAGTTACAGTATGGGCATAGTGGAGGTTCCTAGCCAAGGCGGCGGGTTAGTGGAAAATGATGAGCCAGAGGAAGACAGTGTCAGTTACAGTATGGAGATAGTGAATGACCAAAATGGGAACCCGGAAGATGAGGACGCCCCTGTAGAAGAAGAGGTGGCTGAAGATGTTGCGCCAGGGAACCCGGAAGATGAGGACGACCCTGTAGAAGAAGAGGTGGCTGAAGATGTTGCGCCAGGGGGAAGTTCGGAGGACAGTTACAGTATGGAGGAAGAGGACGTAGTGGAACAAGTGGAAGATCCAGAGGAAGATCAGTCAATAAGCTATTCGAATTAGATCATTGAGATGACCACATATCATATAATTTAATCTAGATAATAACCATGTTAGAAGGTTCATTAATTAATTGACTCTAACCAAAGACTGAAATAGATTGTTACAAATTATTTACTATAGATTTTTCTTTTTATAAACTTTTCTGAATACCACGGAGTGCAGTCCTATTAAAAGTCCCATTGCATTATGGATGACGATGTTGGGGCTGATCAGAACGGGCTTTAACAAGAAAACAGGTTTCTGACAGTCAGCTATATATAGCTATAGGTTCATGAAAACGATATTATATATGGCTATTCGTATAGCTATCGTTATCCTGTTATACAGTTTTTTAACTGTACTCATCAGAGTACTGCCAGATCAGCCAGCGAGATCATCGCGTTTTCGCAAATTTACCTGACAGGTACCCAATTAGCACCTGTGCGGAGAGAGAAGATCGAGATGAAGTGCCTTGCATAAGGACTCGAACCACAAATGGGGGCTCGAACCACACATGGGGGCTCAAACCACAAATGGGGGCTCGAACCACACATCATTATTGTAGCTAAAATTACTTGTTTGCATTGTCGGTTTTCAAATTATCGGTTTATTTGCCATCGAACAAAACGCTTTAAACGTGTTTTTAGAATTAAATTCTCCGTAATGAGCGTTACGGTTGTCAGATGAGATACGGTTTTCAGTTTGTCAGTTGAGTTACGGTGTAAATAGAGTACTACAAGGTGTTGTACGATGGTACTATAGGCCTAAAGCAACACACTGAGAGAACAAACCCTATCTTGCAGTTCAGTTCAAAATTTGACAGTACCTTTAAGAAGCTAACTGTAGATGGGAACATCGCTGTCTTCACGTATAATCGTTGGTCCCAGAGTTGATTCGTTTTGTAAATTTGTGCAAAGTAAGAAGACACTTTAACACAGCTAAATTACACAACTTGTTGGCATATGGGTCTCTGAAGTTTGGATTACTTCCGTTATATAAACCGTACTTACAGATATTACCATCTGGTTCCTCAATACCTGTAATGTAAAAGGAACCATCAAAACGGATTTTACAGGGGAATACCCTTTAGTTGGCCATCCCGAGACCTATAGTTTTTACATACTTGATCCGTGCCCACCCAGTCTTAGAATAAGCCGGCTTAGCTAGCTACACAAAGTCCGGTAATTGTGTACCCAAACTGAATAAACCGCTTCATTGATGTATCTTGATATTCACTGTTTAATGTTTAAATTACCGATCGATATGTAATATATTAATTATACTTGAATATATTGGTTTACAGTGCACTCTGCATTTCTAACAACATTATAACGTGTTATGTCGCTCTCTTCTTTTTAACAAAGCAGACACAATGTAAACATTTTCTTGTAAATGTATATGTATGGAAGTTTTTTGTTTGATCCTTTTCAGAAATCGAATGACCTACATGACAGTTAATATTAGCTTGTATACGAACGTGACTACAAGAACATGCATCAGCATTCAAATATCTTGTTCCATACTCAAGATATCAATGTTTGAATGGTGGATTACGGTAAATACAGGGCTGCCATTTGTTTTACTTGACTTGACGTATAAGTCTGTTATGTCATCACATGGCCACTACATGTCAATATTGTTTTGTATTTATTTATAATTTAGACCCAGGCCTGTTTTCCCTTCTATGTGAAGTTTTGTTAAAACAGTTATTATTTATATGTATTTGTATTATGTTTAAAATTTATGTTTAAAATATTGTTTATTACCAGTGTAAATATGAATATTAAAATAAAGAAAAACACAAGCATATTGACTCCCAGTGGCTCTGAAATGTCTTACTTCAAGGCCTTTTTTGTATTGTTGAAAGTACACTTTGCAAACATTGATATCTCAAGACCGGAACTAGATATTTGTATGCTGATTATAGACATTCTTGTCCTCTTTCATATAAGCTATATGGATATCTGCTGGTTCTCCGTTAATTGAACAAGAACAACACCGCTTTACTCGTATGATTCCCAGACTTTCCTAAATGTCTTACGTCTGACCGTATTTAAATTGAAAACACTAGAAACACGCCGAATAAAGGATCACTTTCTTCGATCCCTGTTTCATGGGTACTCATGTTAAAAATACAAATGAACCACTCACTGGCGGGTTACAGCAAGAGTCAGTATCAGGCGGGTTCCCAATTTCGGAATTCCCGGTGAATGGCGTTCAACGAATTGAGCCCTGAAGGTCGCCATATTACTATGAGTCAAGTATGACGTAATACCCGAACAACTTCAACAAGCAATATGCACTCACTAGACGTCCACCCTCGGTAGGCAATAAATATGCGATAGTGTACGATACTGTAAACTATACGTAAGGCGCAGGCT
>JAODFY010134551.1:0-11251 GCA_027580055.1 Paracaudina chilensis | reverse complement strand
ATCCTTTCTCCCACCTGCTCTGCTAAAAAAATGTGGCAGCTGGCCAAAATATTGCAGACTGCCTGAAAAATGGGAGGGCAGTGGCCCCCCTCCCCCTGCCCTCCAGGCCCGTATGCCTAGGCATATCCCAGAGGATTCACTTTCATGAGCAATCATTAAAGGGAGTGAGAGCAAATTTTATTTCGAAATGCAACTGAAGATTATGCCAAATGTATCCAAAAATGACATAAAATATTCAATATACCAACTATTATTTTATTACATAAGCTGGTTTGCTTCCCATTTATTTAAGTCTTTTATTTATTCATTTATAGGGTAAAAGAATGCATACCAAAACTACAATGCAAAAATTAATTAGATGCAACTTCCCAAGATCTTTCAGTTACAACTTCACCTCAACCATCTTTGTTACTAGTGAATAAATATTTGATATTTATTATAAAAAGTGTGGAATATAAATGGTTGAGGAGAGAGCAACTATAAGATTGTACTGGGCAAATCCCTGATAAAAAACCAGACAAACCCCCGACAATCCCCTGATGCAAGATAAAAAATATAAAAAACAAATGATCTGATAAAATATTTTAATTCAAGTTAAATTAACTGATCAATAAGAGATACCTGGTTTAACTTTGATTGCTGATACTTGGTTACCAGGCTCTGGGCTTGTATGGCCAGTTTCTTGATGTCATTCTGGTAGGCCTGTATCTCTTCTTCCAGGGCTTGGTGTTTCTGCGTCAGTTTCTGGGCAGAGGTAGCGTCTCTGCCGTAGTCATCGCTGCAGACCATGGGTAGCTTCTCTCGCATCCAGGAATCAGCCTCATTGACATCAATGAAATACTGAGATGAAACGGAAGAACGAATAGCAGAGTATGTGTATGTTTTTTGTTTCAATTTACAAATGGAAACACTCCTTAATTAATTGATCATTCTCAGAGAGGGCAGAAACTTCATAATGGAACTTTGCTTAAAGCAATAATCAGGGTTTATTTTTAATGATTTTGTCATCATTTTACCACATCAATTTGGGGCACACCATAAATTATGTGACATGTTTTATGTGCATAACCCCATAACCTGTACATGAACTGCCCTTTTTATTGGGTCAATGTCTATTAAAGGCTCAGTACCTGGTGTGCCTCCAGTGCTTCCTCTAGTCTATGTCTCCTAGCAATGGAATAATCCTTCAAGGACTGCATCTTTGTCTCCAGGGCAGACAGCTTTGTCTTAATATTTTCACTGTAAGGGTGATGACTGTCAATTAATCTATGTCCCATCTCAGTGACGGACATAAACATCGCTTCACCGCCCTTTATTTCTGTCTCAAGAATCTAGAAGAAAGAGGAAAAACTAGATTAGAAACTGTGGGAGGTTGTTTTTGGAGACAGGATGAGACCACAGGTTATACATCCAACATCACATTAATAGATCTGCTGGATACATGCTGCATATATATGTTATTGAATTATAAAATTTATGATAAAAAATTATAAATTATGATTTGTTAGCATACATAACAAAATAATTTATACAATATTTTTTTGAGACATTTTAAATCACACATCTCTAGAGGAGCAATGAGCTTAATTGGATATATATTATAACAATTTTTTTGTTTTTATCAAAACTTATCAAGTGTTCATGTGATCAAGCAAGTGTTCATGTGATCAAAGTAAGAATCAAAGAGTTTTTAGTTCAAAGATTTATTTTGCTGATGTTACTGACAATTGAACTAAGATACCCTTATTAAATACTCTAAAATCAAATCCAGTGTTGTAATTGAGTCTCTTGAAGTCTAGTCCTCAGCAGTAGAGTCTCAAGTTGAATCTTTCTTTCACTTTAAGCATTTTGAATGTTTTACCTGGCTCTTTCAGCTTTGTATGAGCCAGCATTCTCCCTTCTCTATTTCTATGGTTGTATAATAGCTTACCAGCTCAGCTAGAATCATGGTAATTGATGGTTACAGTACACAGTATGTACTTCACACTCATATGTTTGTATTTTACGCCTGTCTTTTCTCCAACATATCACAGGCTGCAGTGGTGGAAATCCTAACTTTGATAAATTGATAACTGAGGTTTGATTTACCCTCAAGTCCAGAAGAACTAGAGGCAAGCCTTTAGTGACTCGAATAGAGAAAAGTCCTTCAAAGAGTTTGACTCGATTCATACTCAGATCAATTGATCAAATCATAAGAAAGGTAACATTGATCCCTGAAAATGTGAAATAAACAATAATCAGATTTTGTGTTAGGCTAATTAGCCTAGATGGGTAAAAAAAAAATCTTTTGAACTGCTTTTCCTGCTTTAAGAAGCAGGGCATAGGCAAGAACACTCATTAATTATAGGATTTGTGATTCAAATGTTGAGTGAGGTATCTGTCCATAACATAACAAAGGAATGAGGCTATTTTACCAATGGGCAATATACTCTTCGACAAAAGTAAAATACATTTATGTTTTTCACAAATAATAACACATGTTACCCACCTCATCTGAAAGAAAAGCCTTAAAAACTACTACTACCATTCTTTATACAAATATATGTATTTGAAAATGTAAAACCGTTATCTTTGTGTTGCACAGATAACGGTTATACATTTTCAAATTCATTTTTTATACAATGTACACATTTCTAATTGAAACCAGAACTTGTGTTATTATTTGTAAAAATCATAAATCTTCTGTATTTTACTTTTCTCGGAGTGTATATTGCCCTTTAAGGGAGCTGGGGGATTGGCTGAACGGAATGACTGGTGATCTTTATTAGCCAAGATTTGTCCAAAGTAAATAAGACGGCAAGATTATTTTTCTCACAGAATGTTTCTGTCGGAACAAGAGTACGTTCCTCATGTCCCTCCCAGTAACCATCGACCTTGCTAGTCGTTGCTTTTCCGCAATCCAGGAAACAACTTCATCCTCATCTTGAAGAAACTGAAAGAGGTTTAGGGATGCCTCCAGATGTTTCCTCCGGTTATTGCTGAGATCTTTCATCCTGGAAAGAATAATTAATTATTGTTGTTGCTGATGGCGTTTTCCTTTGGTGCAGCAAAAAAAACAGGATAAAAAGTAAAAATCTCATAACCAGTTTTATTGGATTGAATGTAACGTACATGGACTGTGTGAAAAATGCCATCAGGAGTAAGGTTGCCCCTAAAATAGTGAATTAGGCCTTAGACACATGCTGCATGATGGTCGATCATATATAAATAATACTCTTCGCATGTAGACTTAGTATTCAGTTTCTTAGGCAATCCTTTACAGCTGACATTTTGTCACTATCATTCAAGGGAGTGATATCATGTACTGATATTTTTACTAAATAAATGTGAACTGCCTGTCACACAGTTTATTAAATATATCATTATTTTCAGGGGTGATAGCGGACAGTTACATTTTTTGCCTTAAATTTCCTTACATGCAGGAAAATATAAGCCTTCGAATTAAGCATTCCAAGTGGGTGAACTTAACCAATGACACTCCAGATTGTTCACAGATTTTCAATGTCCATCCTAGAAACGTGCTTATGAGAAATAGAAGAAATTTCTGCTGCGTTCTGAACAAAATTCTTTTAGATTCTCAACCACACAACTTTTACAAAGCAAAGCATTCCCAGTGGGTGAACTAAACCAATGCTTTCCTTCCCTGACACTCCAGGATGTTCATGGATTCTCAATCTGTCAATCCTAGAAACCTGCTTATAAGTAAACAGAAGAAAGTTCTGCTGTGTTCTAAACAAAATCCTTTTAGATTCTCAACCATACAACTTTACCAAGGCAAAGCATTCCCAGTGGGTGAATTAAACCAATGTTTTCTCTGACACTCCAGGATGTTCACGGATTCTGTACAGCATCATGAACAGTTTCTCTGGATGTGTGTGCTTTATAAATATATTTATTAGTATTATTTTATTATTATTATAATTCATTTCATAATTTCATTTAATAATAATATTAGATCATTTTGTCATCAATTCAAGAAGCCAGTCATTTTTTGTTTTGTTTTTTTTCAAAGAAAAAGTGTATGTTTTTCATTTCTAACATGTATTTGCCCATTAACAATTCTGTTCTCTTTTCTCAGCATGGTCTTGCGGTGTATGTGGTTAAGGGGCCCATCTATGGGCCTTTGGTGTGGGTTCTACTGAGGGTCCAGACAATGGTGTCAGCATATCCATTCTGGATGTATTGGTATTTTGCTTCATTTACTGATACTAATCTTCCTGACAACATGTAAACAGTAAAGAAAAACTATTAATACCCCATCAGTCCATTCTTGTATTCTAGTAATTGTCTTTTAATATTCATTATTGTATTCTAGCCATCTCTTAATATTCCATCTTTCCACTCTTCTATTCTCGTAACCATCAATACTCCATCGGTCTTGTATTCTAGTAATTATCTCTTAATATTCCATCTGGCCACTCACCTTTGATGCAATTCCGTCACCTTGGTGATTTTCTTCTTGATCATCTTACTTTCCCGGTGGTTAATCTCGATGTAGCTCTCAGCCACCTGAAGGAGCTGATTCATCTGTCCCCCCTGGCTCTTGATCTGGACCTCAATCAGCCCATGCCGCCCCAAGAGTCCCTCCACAGCCTGCAGGTGCTTCCCATAGTCAGTCGATCCAAGAGTCATCTGTAACAAAAGAAAATCTTACTGTCTGCTAGCTGTCAATTCTCTCATATTTTATTGTCATACTCTAGATTTCAGATATATGGTTGTATTCACCTCCTAGGTATATCCAATCAGATCTTGAAGGCATTCCAATCCAAACCAATAAACTCTATGATTGTTACCTTCATTCTCTCTGTCTCAGATATGATTGCAACCACTTCTCTAAGAAACACAATCAGATCAGAGGACCCTTCAAAACCAAAGCAATACCTATTATGATTGTTACCTTCATACTCTCCATCTCAGATATGATTGCGTCCACTTCTCTAAGAAACACAATCAGATCAGAGAACCCTTCAAAACCACAGCAATACCTATTATGATTGTTACCTTCATACTCTCCATCTCTGATATGATTGCGTCCACCTCCCAGAGAAACCTAAACAGATTAGATAGAGATCTTCAAAACCACAGCAATACCTATTATAATTGTTACCTTCATACTCTCCATCTCAGATATGATTGCATCCACTTCCCGGAGAAACCCAATCAGATCAGAGAAGCCTTCCAGTGATTGTTGCCTCTTGGCTAGGAGGTCCATTAGCTCCTGCCATTTCTTGGAGATGTCCTTGTCTCTTTGCGAGACTGCTACGCTGTCCTCATAGTTCTGGTTGATTAACTCCTTAGCCATCTGACCAAAAGCCTTGAATCTACCTTTCTGCATGAGCGAAATAATGGGAAATTGTAATTACAGCTGCATTAGAGAAATGTGAGATTGTAATTGTCATGATGCGCGTTAGCTGGCTATTTTATCTAACCCTAAATTCTGTACTAATAGGTGCTTAAAGAATTTCACCCTCCCAATTGTTCTCATCAACACCATTCATGCTGAACCAGAAATCACTTCCCTGGCCAAACTTGCTGCCTTGGAATTCATAATAATGGAAAGAATTAGTGCATTGTAGGGTCACAGAGTGTTACAAAAAATATAAGTGCAAAATTGGATAATTCTTGAAAAGGGATGCATTCTCCAAAAGTGGAGATAGTAGGCGTTCTTAAATGGTTTGTAATAACAGGAAAATTATCATATTAGAAAGATGGGTGGACAAAAAAATGTATCAAAAAATAAAAAAGATCATGAGCTCCACAGAGTCCACACATTCAATGATCATGGGCAGTATCACACATTCACATTTTTTTTGTGACAATAAATCTAAAATATCTTAGACAGTATATGCATATGTACACTATTCATATATCCTAACACATCATTAGGGCTGAAAACTTTGTATGCCTATGCACACTTTTCATATTACCTAACACATTGTTATGGGGCTAAAAGCTTTGTATGCCTGTATGTACACCATTTAAATAGCCTTATACATCATTAGGGCTGAAAGCTTTGTATGCCTATGCACACCATTTATATAGCCTAATACATCATTAGGGCTGAAGGTTTTGTATGCCTATGCACACTTTTCATATTACCTAACACATTGTTAGGGCTAAAAGCTTTGTACATGTATGCCTATGCAAACTATTCATATAGCCTAACACACCAATAGGCTGAAAGCTTTGTATGTCTAAGTACACTATTCATATAGCCTAACACATTGTTAGGGCTGAAAGCTTCATATAGCCTAACATGTCATTAGGGCTGAAAGTTCTGTTGTTATTCTTTCATTCTGGATGCTGTTTTGTATCTTTTATTGTTGTAACCATTTTTAAAAGAGGGAATGATGTGGATTTTGTGGTGGAATCAACTTCAGAATAAACTCTACTACTTTATCTAGGTTGTAAAATGTTTCAGCTGCGATCAATTGGTTCATACAAAGCATTTGAATACTTGTATATTAATAATTCATCTAAGTTAAAGCTTTGTAATGTTAATGTAACACTTTGCTATGCTAATACTGTAATAGCATGAATTCATTGGAGTGCAGGACACAATCCTATGATCAGGTGAATAGATCCATTTGTTACACGATGACATAGCAATTTAAAATGTATGGCACATTTGAAGAAAGTTTTAATCGCTTATTTTGAATTACAATGCAACAGGACAAAAATCTCACCCTGGACATAATATCTGCTGTGATGGCCTCATGACGTTTGATGGAGGCCTCCAACATCATAACATCACCCGTTGGTATGATACTCTCTTGTACCACTGTGCTGATATCGGCAATCCAGGATTCTCGTAGCAGTGCCTGTGAAAAAAAAAAAAAAGTAACCAGTTTAGTTGTAAGAAAAGTTTACAAAACTGTATGTATGTATCTTGGAAACTTACAATAACAATTATTTTTCTTCCTTCTAATCTAAGTCAAATAAACAATAATTAAGTTTAAAACAATCATGTTAAAATTTTCATACGAACAAGCAGTGCCTAACTGCATGCTGCCCAATTGAAGCAAAAGTTTAAACATTTACACATAAACTATGTCCTAGTCTAACAGAGTAACAGTATAATGTCAGGTAGTACAGTATTTACGACCTCAGATTGGATACAGCCGAAGTCTCAAGTTCTCGAGTCTGAAGCAGGCTAGAAATATTGTTTTTTGTAAATCACTTTGTCAGTAGTTTTGTCCACATTAATAATTATAGAAAGTTATACTTCTTTATTTTAAATGCAGTAAATAACATGTATTTAAAATAAAGAAGTATAACTCTCTATAATTATTAATATAGGCAAAACTCATGACAAAGTGATTTACAGAAAACAGTATTCCTGTGAGTATATTGATCACCATTGTACCATAAATAAAGTGGGGCTAAAAAAAAAAGAGGGTAAACAATCTGGGTTCCATTTAAATGTTAAACAAAGGTTTATTTTTACTGTTAAAACAGAAATTTACATCCCTAGTTAGCAATGTCAGAAGAAAGTGTGAAACAGAAATTAGACCTGTATAAATTGAACTATTGTGGTATAGATTTGTGATGGGGAGAACTAATGGTAGGACAGTACTGTAAGGCAGAGTGGTGATTCTCACCTTCCTCTCAAAGGCCTCAGCGAGATGATGGAGCTTCTCTTGCCGGACAAGCTCTTCCCTCATGGCAACCTCTCGTTGATACTCCTCTCTCTCCAGTCCCTTCCAGGCTGTCTCGATATCATGTATGGATTTTTTGTCTGGTGGTGAGTAGGTCTTACACTTGCAATCTCGTACCTTGCTCTGAATCTCAAACCAGATCCCTTCGATTTCCGTCCAAACTTTGTATCTAATCAGTGAAATCCATAATGATTCAATCATAAATAAGGAATAATCAGCTAAACGGCTGTAAAAATCTCAACTTAAAGACATGTGATGTCATAATAGACTTACTTCAAGTCATTTTCTAAAAATGGTAATCTTGCATATCGCTGAAAGTGCACATTTTAAACAGTGGCAACTTGGAACAAGATATTTGGATGCTTATTGCAGTGTCCTGTGTATCTTTTAGCCTCTCTCAGGCAAGCATACCTATTGGGTTTGTTTATCCTTTATTTGGAGGCTGATTGCAGTGTCTTGTGTATCTTTTAGCCTCTCTCATGCAAGCATACCTATTGGGTTTGTTTATCCTTTATTTGGATGCTGACTGCAGTGTCTTGTGTATTTTTTAGCCTCTCTCATGCAAGCAAAGGTTACCTGTTGGGTTTGTTTATCAGTTTAAATTAATATTGCATCTTTACCCATGAAATCTGTAACGGGTCAAAGCCCAATACATATCAATACTAAATCAACAGATCAGTGAATAGTTGGGATGGAGGTTATTAAACTTTGGAAGATTAATTTGGACTTCTCAGACTTTTATCAACAATTTCTCAAAACATGTTGGAAATGAAATTCATAAAGCAATTGGATCATTTTTGTACTCAAGCTATTGGGGATATAGTTGGGCTGAATTTTAATCAAGTTGGACATCAATATGCTTTTTTTACTGTTGGAGTGGAACAATTTAATTTGTATGGATAATTTTTATTGCCAGGCCTTAAGCCTGGCAATCAAAATTATTTTGGACCTTTTTGGAAAACTTCAAACAAAACTTGTCCATTTTTTGCGAGAAACATTCTCACAAGATTTTTATGAGGGTTTATATCTCTAGAAATCATGGGTGTAATACATCACACGTGGGAATAATTTCATAGGTGAATTGAATCACACATGAGAATCATTTCATAGGTGGGAATCATTTCGTAGGTGGGAACCATTTCAGAGGTGAATTAAATCACACATGGGAATCATTTCATAGGTGAATTAAATCACATCTGGCAGTATTTTTCATATCACACAAATCACACAATCATAAATTTCTCATGTGGGTAATTCCATATATGAAAATAATGTGTGAAATTTTTGTAAGGGACCCTACCCACTACCCTACCCACTACCCTACCCACTACAGCTGTATCATTTACAAACATCCCATACAATTATAATTCACATTCAGGATGTAAGAGATGCACAGGAAAAAAAGGAACATGTAACTAACTTTGGAGGCTTCTTCTCAGTGCGAAAGAGTTTGAAGTTGAGCATTTCTTTCTTGATTTCTGTCAGAGAGTTTGGGAATCTGTGATCAGAGAGTTGTTTGGTGTTTGTCGAGATCCATTCTAAGAGGTCGGTCACTAGTTTCTCGTACTCGGATATCAGCTCCTGAACCGCCTGAAGCTTGCTCAGAATCTAGAGAAAAATGAAACGTTTTTATTGAAAGAATTCAGAGATGATTTTATCTGGTGTAACCAAACAAAGCATTTTTAAAAAGAATCATAGATGTTCATGCAATAAATTTCATTTCCTTATTCTCCATGTCTTAATGTAATAATATTTGTAACAGACTAGTATGTAATCAATTGAAATCCAAACTGCTTTTAACAGCTGCTCATCAAGTTCTGCAGGATTTTTGTCATCACTTAAACTATTGGTGTCAAAAGTTGACAAGCTTTATTTGTGGTGTATTTCAATAATGTAATACAGGAAGTTGATTTGTCAAGATAAATTATTTCCAATTGGTTTCAATGAAGTTGATTTGTTCAGACAAAATATCATGCCGCCTCGACATAATATCGAAAGACATTGTCGCCATGTCAACATCCTACTGAAAGAAGTCAAGATACATTATATCACCATGACAACATCCTGTATAAAAGAAGTTTACTTGTCAAGATAAAATATCTCGCCATGTCGACAAGTAACTGAAAGAACATCTCAATATAATTTTTCTGAACTAAGTCGACTGTTGACATGGCGACATAATTTTTCCGATGATATGTCGACGCGGCTTGATATTTTATCCGAACAAGTCAACATCATTGAAGCCAATTGGAAATCATTTATATCGACAAGTCGACTTCCTTCAATTAGATGGCATAAGTTGACATGATAATTTATCTTGACATCATGACATCTCATTTTGGAACTTTGAGAGCTCCGTATCTATGCAAATAAAAAAATACTGATCGTGAGTAAAAGAAGGTGAGCAATATATTTCACCTTGACAATTCTCTTCTTTCCCGTCGTCTCTGATTTCATCTTGGCAAAGACGTGGTAGTAGGCAGAGACGTACGTGAGGACAGACTTCTCATCAGGACGCTCGATATCAACATCTGAAGAACAATAAAAAATGATATGAAATGGTAGCTGCATGTGTGATGTTGAGGTGACTAATATGTAATAGGATAACACGGCCATATCCATCCAAATAGATGGCGCTATTGAAGCATAATCAGAGTCAATTCCTTTTTTTGGATATTACCAAAACAAAGGCATGTGGCCGCTGTGTTTTTGAGATACCAATTTTCCAACGAGACAATAAAAACAGTCAAAATATCACTTAAGGATATTTATATGTAATGATATATGTATTGATATGCATGATATTTATATGTATCAATATCCATGATATTTATATGTATTGATATATGCATTCAATTTATATGTTATGGCATGTATGATATTTAAATGTAATAATATGCATGATATTTAAATACAATGATATGTATGATATTTATATGTAATGATATGCATGATATTTAAATGTCATGGTATGTTATGATATTTATATATGTGTTTGTGTGTCAGGCACCGTGCATCCAATGCTGGATGCTGCCCTCCACAAGCAACCTCTTGCCTTTGGGATTTCAGCCGTATTCTGATGCGCTGGCAAGAAAACTAAAAAATACCTTCTGCATCTAAAAGCTTGAAAATTCCCAAATGTTTATGGGCTACATCAAAGGCTGTGTTGAGCCTATCAATGTTGGTCATCCCCCGAACACTGCTGTAGTCAATCAAGTCAGGTCTGAAGATGAGAAAAATCCATTAAAAGGCTGGGATTATTTTACATTCAAAGACCCACAACATCAAACTAAGAAAATGAGAAACAATTTAGATGCTATACAGAGCACATGTCTCTTTATACATTGTTGTAAGGACTTCATCAAAGAATTTGTATACTTTTAAATTTAAAGCTAAACATTGACACCCAATCCTCAAGAGAGTATAATGTAGGATATTACTTCTTGAGACAACAAATCTACAACAAATCCAGTAGTCTCATTAACCTAACCTAACTTATCATGTAGGATATTACTCCTTGAGACAACAAATCTACAACAAATCCAGTAGTCTCATTAACCTAACCTAACTTATCATGTAGGATATTACTCCTT
>JAODFY010134440.1:0-11252 GCA_027580055.1 Paracaudina chilensis | reverse complement strand
ATGATCGCGTACAACACTTTGTCGTACGTTGACGATCTCCGCTCTTGTTTAGTGAAGGTGTGGCTGGCATACGCTATGACCACATCTTTGCCGTCTCTAAATTGGCTAAGCACTGCTCCCGTGGCGGATAATGAGGCGTCGGTGTGCAAGGTGTACTCCTTTTCAAAATCTGGGTAGCCCAATAAAGGTGGTGACGTCAGTTTTCTTTTTAAAGTGTCATAGGCAAATTGACATTCTGGTGTCCATTCGAAGTGTACGTCTTTCCGTGTCAATTCATTCAATGGTGATGCGATGTGGGCAAAGTCTTTAATGAATTTTCTGTAGTATGTGGCTAATCCAAGGAAAGCTCTCACTTCTGTAGCATTACGTGGAAGAGGCCAAGTGTGTACCTTCATAGTATTTGCTGGATCTGGTAGTATCCCGTTATTGTTCACGACGTGACCCAAGAACTTGACCTCTCGTTGGAATATGTAGCACTTTTCAGGTTTGATCGTCAGACCGGCTTTTCGCAATCGAGTGAGAACTTCTTCCAGATTCTGGAAATGTTGCTTAAAACTTCGGCCAAGAATGATAATATCGTCAAGGTAGACTAAGCAAGTAGTCCAGTGAATACCTCTCAATACCAGCTCCATGAGTCTTTGGAACGTCGGCGGGGCATTTGATAGTCCCATTGGCATAACCTTGAAGTGATACAAGCCAAACCCTGTGTTAAAGGCAGTTTTCTCCCTGTCGGGTTGTTCCATCATTATTTGCCAATAACCGCTCGTGAGGTCAATAGTGCTAAAATATAGGGATCCTGCCAGAGCGTCGAGAGTGTCATCGGTTCTAGGGAGAGGGTGGGAATCCTTAATTGTCGCTGAATTAAGCTTTCTATAGTCTATGCAGAATCTGTACGAATTGTCTTTTTTCTTTACCATTACGATTGGAGAAGACCAGGGACTGGTGCTCTCTTCGATTATGTCGTCTTCTAAGAGGGTTTGTATTTGTTTCTCAATTTCAGTCTTCATTTTTGGTGAAGAGCGATACGCCTTCTGTCTTATCGGTTTTGTTCCATTCGTTCTGATTTTGTGTTGTATTAGATCTGTTCTTCCTGGTTTGTCACTGAAAATATCAGAGAACTCTCTCATGAGATGATTGACCTTTGCTGACTCATCTGGGGTCAAGTTGTCATAGTCGAGGTGCACGTTGGGTATGATATCTGACTGTTTCCCCTTATTCGGTGATTTTTCAATGTTTGATCTATCTTGCACTATGGTGTATTCACCTTTGCTATGGTTTGTCGAGTAGACTTTACCAAGTAAATGGTCCTTGTTGACTTTCACAGTTGTTCGTGTGGGGTTCAAAATAGTTGCAAGAGCGCATCCATTTTTGACATTGGTTTCTGCTCTAGGGACGAGAATGTCTGGTTGGTCGAATTGTAATGGTTCCAGCAGACCGACATATTCTTCCGGGCACACTCTGAACTGTGGAATTTCGAGCTTGGCATTGATCTGTACTTGCGTTTCTGGCGGAATCGTCACGGAATCTTGTAAAATAAGATTACAACATGCTGGTGTGTTCCCATATTTCGTAAGCAGCTTGATCTCTTCTCCGCTGATGCAGATGGTACCATTTACGACGTCAATTGTCCCCCCGTTACGCTTTAGAAAATCCCAGCCAAGTAGAATAGGTTGTGTTATATTACGAGCGATTAGAAAATCTTCCTGGAGGAGATTAGAGCCAATCGAAAGATTTGCTGTCACAGTTCCAACAGCGTCAATGACGTGTCCGGTTGCAGATTTACCGATGATGTAAGGTTGCTCCTTAGGTCGTTTACTTAGTGTCGGTAGTTGGTTACGTAGCTTCTCACTTATTAGTGTCAATTCCGACCCAGTGTCGATGAATGCGTCTACTGAAACATCTTCAATAGTAATTCTAATGTAAGGAATGACGTCATCGTATTTAATTACATTAATTTCTGGGGTACTGCTACCGTGGTGGGTCGTTTGAGTTCCCTCTGATACACTAGTTGACGAGTGACCCTCTTCGCCAACTAGCAGTCGTTTCCCTGGTCCTGGAATCTGACGTTCTTACTAGGACTCGGTCGACGGTGACGAGAAGTATGGTCCCCGTTCGTAGAGTATCGATATTCCTGGTTGTCTCTATTATTAATAGATGATCTTTTATGTGGAGACTCTCTTCGATAAGGTTTGATGTCGTCGTGATCTTGATAATATTGATCTCTGCGTGGAGAAGAGGATCGATATCGATGTGGTGACGAAGTTCGGTTTTGACCTTGATATGGTGACAAATTTCGGTATTCCCCTCGATAGGGTGAGGATGGACGATATTGATCACGAGATGGACGATATTGATCTCGAGATGGACGATATTGATCTCGAGATGGACGATATTGATTTCGATATGGTGAGGATGGTCGATATTGATCTCGATATGGCGAAGATCGTCGATACTGATGTCGATATGTTGACGAGTGCGAAGGTGAAGTATACCGGTCTCTTTCACGGGAAGGCGATATGTATCGATCTTCGCCTTCAAGGTTTTCGGACTGCGGGTATCTCCAAGCAGTACGGGGGTAACGGGTTGGTGAGTATTCGTCGCGACTACGACGAGAATTTTGGCTATCCCTTTCCTTGCGCAATCCTAGTTCTAACTTGTCTACCTTTTCAACGAGTTTTTCCATTTTTCTCTGAAGGTGATCGACTTTGTCTTCAGATATAGACTGTACTTCTTTCTGAATTCCTTCACTTTTCATCGATGATGGTGATAGAGGTATACTGTATGGTTGAACTATTGGTAATGCATTATTTGTTGTGGGTACAGATATATTGCTGGCTTGGTGAGCTCTTTCAATTCTCCCTGCGTATTCGATGGCCTGCTTAAATGTAGTAGCTCCCAGTTCATGAACCTTGAGTTGTAGGTAAGGATCTATTCCGATGATAAAGCGTCTAAAGCATTCCCCTTCTCTTGCATTTTTGCCGTAGGTCGGGAAGGCCTCGTCTACCATTTTAGACAGTTCCGCCGCATACACCTCCAACGGTTCGCCTGTTACCCTAGGTCTAGCACGCATATGGGTTTGGAATGTTGAGATAAGAAGACGATTTCCAAATATTTCTTTTAATTTTTCTTTAGCCTTGGAGTAGTCTTCTTTGGTGTCAGTTGTTAAAGAGTCCCAGAAGTTGAATGCGGCTCCGGTGAGTCGAGCAGGTAGTATTTCGTATAGCATTGTTTCACTTTTGTCATGTGATGCGGTCACAGCAACCTCTAGTCTGCGTATCCATTGCCCAAAATCTTCCGTACCATCACCACTAAACAACGGGGGTAAATCTAACCTATAGATATTAGAACTTCTTGTGGTCATGATTGTTAGAGATAAGTTACGAAACGGGTGACGAAACGAGAATACGGAATTACGAATATAAATAGCAATGAGAATACGAATTGCAAAATTAAACACGAATTGCAATATGAAAACACGGATTGCAATATGAAAACACGGATTGCAATATCTCGGACTACTCAAAATCTCCAACTACCAATTGCAATATGAAAATACGAATTGACTAAATATAATATGGCAGTTTTAGCAGATTAATATATGAATTAAGCAAAATGGCTTTACCTTTGTAAGTACATAGCATTTGAGTACTTTACTGTAGCAGATAAATAAATATGAATTAAGTGAATTTGAAGCGAAATGGCTTAACTAATTTATAAACACATATGTAATAGAAAAATATAGAGCATATATATAGAAACTACCAAAATTTACAGCAGTATATGAAATATTTTACAATTATCCTATAATAATCAATATAACAATCAATCAATATCAGATATATAGACGGGAAAAAAAAATCTGAAAATGTATATAATCTATCAAAATGTTATCGAAAATATATGTGAATATCAATAGATCTATATAAAAAAAAAACTGTTCAGACAAAGAAAAAAAACTAAAGAAATTCTACAAATATTACACATAAAATTGCATTATGAACAAGAAAAACATTTGGAACAACGCATCATATTATATCTAAATTATGCGTGTAAATCACATCTACTGAAATTATTTTATGAGTTTCAGGGATTTAGATATTTTTTTTTTTAAACTGCTTGAATGGAAAATTTTAAGGTGTTACGGATAATTTATTCAGGTGAGCGATCACTGTCAATAAATATCTTAGATTGACATCATTTTTTATTCAGTGATAATTACTCAATAATAAATTTCGAAAGAATATTGATCTAGAGGGGGGTGTTGCCTTTTGTCAATTACAGCAAACTGTCAAATCCTCCTTGAAAGTTACTCTCACCTTTTGGTTTGCTTTGGAATTTCCAAAAGTTACGTCCTTGAAATATATTAACAACAGTAAATTCACACACAAAATCCGTATAACAAATAAACGTTTCTGCTGTTATTCTAATCTCGCTACATCGGGTGGTTTGTAGTTTGTAAATTACGATGATGGACACTATAATCGCAGGACTCTCAGGAGTTGAAGACATCCAAGATGGCGCTTGAACTTTGGGCTGATGTTTCTCAAGATAAATTGTAACGAATCCACAGAGAACATAAACCATTAAACAATTTCACGAAAAGCATTCACATTGGCGATGTGGCATTGGTGTACGCAAATAACTTTATCTGGAATTGGCGTCTCGCGGAATCGGTTCTCGCCCACACGTAGCAGATGTAGTAACGGCGTCCAGTAAAATTTCAGTTGCGGGCGCATCATATGATTACCATTCCAGAATTTCTTTCCATCTAATCTTCTTCCGCAATGTTTTTCTTCGTTTTATAGATAGCTCGACAATTTGTCTTGTTATGTTTAGATCATATAGTTTACATCAGCAAACGATATTTGACAGAATGGAATATTTGCTTGAACTGTTCTTCCGACTGATATGTCGTCCAGTTTTTTTTTTAATGAAAAAGTCAATACAAAACTATTATGTTCTGTCATGTAAAAGTTCTATCTTTACTTCAAATATTCTACAAGTGATGAAACTGGATCAAGAATAAATGTCCGTCCAAGGCTACATTTTTTTTTAGATAGTTCGGAATATGAAACGGAATTGCATTTCGTAACGATAAAAAAAAACGGCAATATAAGACTTAAGTTCCGTTCTTTAACAAACTAGTATTCGAAGACATCAATACGGAATATTTGCCTCGATAATATCAAAATTCAGTAGTGTTCCATAACAAAATAAATACCTTCTTATGGGAAACGGAGCTTCACCAGAATCACGTGACGTCAATATGGCGGGAAAGGTGTCCACGTTCTCCGATAATGATATATTTTGCTATTGTCATGAAAGTTTCTTGTTTTAAAACAAAATATCAGTCTTTATACTATACCGATACGACATTCAAATGAACTTTAAAGTGGATATCCGTATAAGACTAAGAGTAACGCCCATGTTCGAATATGTCGCATCCAAAAATATAACTCACATGGCAATACTGGAATATACCGTCTCGGCTCCAATAAGAATAAAACGTGTACAAAAATATTATATTCAGGTTCAAAATAAGTAGGAAAGGACATAGAAAAATAGTCCAACACCGCTGCTACCATTTGTAGTCGCTGGCCGAGAATTGTAGACCTGCCACTGGCAGTCACACACGGAGAGAAAAAGTATATCGGAACACGTTGTTGTTAAGTCAGAGACAAGTGTATTCTGATAACAAAAGTGCATGCTTCACTTGAGCACGCCACGAAGTGCATAACATAAATAGTGCATACATTCTTATTCAAATTAAGTGATAATAAATAGTAACGGAAACATTGAAGTGCCATTAGTTTAACTCTTACATAATTTCCTTCTTATAAATAAAATCGTCCTCGATTTTCAGTTTTTACATATATATATATATCTTCTTTTTTTTTGCACTTTTTTTTTTCAATAAACATTGCACATTGATATTAACACTAACGATATAATAACTTGACTTGATTAACTGTTCAACTCTTTCTGATAACATTCAATTGTCTTTAATATACGTACATGAACAAGTAGTTTACTGTCAATTTATACAATACTACAGAACCCGATTTTCATTGTCTATTTCGCCATGGATATTTTCTATTGCCTATTTTCGCCATAGATATTTTCTTAAGTATTAACATTTTCATAAGACCAGTCACCATAACGATTTACGTGTTTGCTATGTCTTCCAGATCTAGTATATACTTGACGATCAACGTTAACATCGGGTATAATATTAGTGGTCACTGTTGTTTTCGGTGGTGACGATACGGAGGGCTGGCGATGTTCCGTTGATGGCTGATTACTTGGTTGGGGAGCACAGGGCTTGAGTCGGTTGTGATGTACTGTAAGGGTTTTCGATGGGTTTTTCAGGTCTTCAATTTGATATGTTAGCACTTCCTCATTTGTATTGGTTTTAAGTCCAATAATGCGGAAAGGACCAATCCATTTTGGCGCAAGTTTAAGTCTTCTTTCGGCGGCATTTTCTAGCATGACCAAATCGCCAACGGAGTAGGGATTGTATTTTTGGTTGCCGTCATAATAAAATTTTTGCTTATCCTGAGCAGACATAGAGTCTTCTAGAACTTGACGAAAAGCTGTACGTAGACGGTTTTGGAGGGATGCACAATATTCTGCCGGTGTTCCTGGTGTTGCTGATGTCAGTTTTGGCGGAGGAGACGAGATTAATGTAGCCGGAATTCTTGGTTCTCTGCCATGGAGTAGGAAATATGGACTAAATCTTGTAGTCGAGTGTGTAGCTGTGTTGTACGCGAATTCAACGTGCCCTAAGTACTCGTCCCATGAACCGCTATTCTGAAGCAGCAGTTTTGCGAGTTGATCCTTAAGTGTTCGGTTGAACCGCTCAATTAATCCGTCAGACTGTGGATGGTAAGGGGTAGTTCTTGTTTTGGTGATACCTAGTGATTTGCACAAAGTCTTGATCACTTCGCCTTCGAATTGCCGTCCTTGATCCGTGTGAATCTGTTCAGGAATTCCGTGTTGCTTGATGTATTTCTCAAATATGCATTTGGCAACAGTTGTAGCCTTTTGGTCTGGCATCGGGTAGAGATTAACGTATTTGGTGAAGTGATCCATGACAACGAGTACATATCGGTTGCCTTTGGGTGTTATTGGTAGTTCTGTTATATCAGCACAAATTAGTTCGAACGGTCTGGATACTCTGATGCTTTTCAAGGGAGCTTTATTCCTGGGTGTGGGCTGGCTTCGGTAAATACAGGTTTTGCATGTCGCGCAGTATTCTCTTATATCCCTCTGCATGAAGGGCCAATAGCAGCATCGTTGAGCCTTTTGAAGTGTCTTGTCATAACCCATGTGTCCTGCATATCCGTTGCCGTGTAGTAGGTTTAACGTCTCGGCAACCATATCACTCGGAATAACCGTTTGTAGGCAAGTTTGTCCAGGTAGTAGCAGACGTCGATATAATATACCGTCAACCAGCATCAGTTTGGGAAATTCCCACCAAAGTTTCCGTAGGGTTTTTCCATTGCCTACATGGTCTTTTGGTGGTCGGTTGTCAGTAACAATCCATTGTATTACTTTGTTTAAGCGCTCATCCTCATGCTGGCGTTTTCTTAAGAGATCTGGGTCACTTGTGAAAGAATCGAATACAGGAACGTCTGATGGGGGTGATGGCGTTTGCTCATCTGTTTCTGTGTTGATTCCATTTGGTTGATCCTGTTCTGTGGTCGATGTATCATTCATTAAGGGTGGTTTGGGGACGATCGCGTCGTCCCCTTCTGTAAAGAGACTGTTAATACAAATGTTTTCAGGTGAAAAATAATTTCTACATGTTTCCGTCTCTTGTTGGTCTAAGTCGGAACTCTGTGGTAGTCGAGAGAGAGCATCTGCATTGCCATTTCTTTTCCCCGGCCGATATATTATCTCCCAGTCGTACAAATCCATTTCTAGAGCCCATCTAGCTCTACGACCTGTTGGGTCATTCTGTATCGGGATCTTCCGTAGACCTACTAAAGGTTTGTGGTCGGTATAGATTGTGAAGTCTGATGTAGCTAGATAATGTCTGAAGTGTTTAACTGCCCAAACGATCGCGTACAACTCTTTTACTCTAATTCCAAGATCTCTTAAGCCTAAATCAAGATCTCCAAGATCTCTAATTTTTAACAGGGTGGACCCCTCGGGGTACACCCAAATTAACAACTAAGTGAGACAATATATATATAAATATATAAAAACTCACCCCATGCCTTATCCTTTTTGTGTGTATGTGGGGATGGGGTCACTACAGAGGCACATATCTATGGAACGCCAAAAGGACGAACATATGATGATGCTCTAAAACAATAATGCTGCTATTGTAAAAGTCAATCCCTCTAATATAAAAATATATGCTGCTCATATAAACACATGCTGTTAATGTAAGTGTTTATGCTGCTAATGTACACGTTTATGCTGCCAATGTACAAGTTTATGCTGCTATTGTAAACATTTAAGCTGTTGTACTGAAATTACACGTTGCTCCTTAAGTCACATGATTGATCTGTTGCTAAGTTAGGCACTAAAACTAATAACCAATTACATTCAACTTAAGTGGAATATACTAGCCAGTCACATTCCACATACGTGAAATAGACCAGCCAATCACAGATCATTTAAGTGAAATAGCATTCTACTTAAGTAAAATACAATGTAACTTAAGTGAAGTAGGCAGGACATTCCGCTTAAGTAGAATACAACTCCACTTAAGTGGAATACAATTCCACTTAAATAGAATGCAATTCCACTGAAGTGAAATCGAAATGGAATGTTATTCCACTTAAGTGAAATAGTATTCCACTTAAGTGAAATAGAATTCCACTTAAGCAAAATTGTATTCTACTTGAGCGAAATTGAATTCTACTTAAGTGAGGTGTAATCCACTTAAATAAAATTGCGAGGTGAATGATAAAACGGCTTACCATATACATGAGGTTGTGTTATAGAGCCGTTAAAAAAAAATAGGTGGTGATTTAAAATTAACCAGTTGATGATTATCGAAGGTTTTAGTTCAAAGTGCTCTGCCGAAATGAGATGGGACTATGATAAAAAAAAATATTTAAAAAATGGACCATGCATGACGAGGCATTGGGGCTAGGACGAAGAAGGGAAAGGATAAATGCAACAACTCTCTTTCCTGCAATACCAGTGGTAAATGCTGTTCCCGATATACCCTTCACCTATTTTTAAGGATTTGTGATCAATTGGTAAATGATTTAGTATAGTTGAACTTAAATCTAGAGATTTGCAAAAAGCAGTACAATTAACCTGTTAACAAATTATTCAAACATTCACAAATTTGAAATGTTCGTAAAATTGGTATAACATGACCATTGTTGGTTGACAATGGGTCAAGGCTGGTTACATCTAGAGACTTTTTCCAAGGCCAGAGATCAATATTCAGAAATAGTAACTTAGCAGATATCATCCCTGACCACCCAAAATTACCCATGGTTTCAATGATCTGACTGAAGATGATGCCCGTGGTTGGGTGAAATTATTTACCCAGGTTTACCTAACACAAGATGTAACCCCCTACATGCTATGTCGTAATGAATCATATGCAAGACTCATTAAGGCAGCATGGTAATGTTTCATTGTCAGTGGCGTAGCCAAGGCGGGGGGTGGGGGCTTCCATGACCCAAGTGACAAAAAATAATTGAGTACAAAAGAAGAAAATAAAAAAAATTGAATGTTCAGTGGAAATTTTGACTGCTGTTTTTCACAAACATTGCACCATTTTGCGTCTACGGGTCAGTGAATTGCATTTTTCGCTCAAGGGGAGGGGGTAAACTACCTCAGATCCCTCCCACAGATCCACCCCCAGACAAATCGCTCGCTACGTGTTCATTGTACACCCAGCACGGCCTAGAAAAATGAATACCGGAACTTTAAATATACATCACATACTAATTCGGAGGCCTTTTAACAAATCATGCAAAAACAGAATTGTAATTGTAATAAAGCGAAAGTCTTTCCACCAGTGTTGTAGTCGAGACCAGCACATCCGAGACCAAGACCGAAGCCGTGGGGTATCGAGGCCAAGACCGAGACCAGGACTGGATATCGAGACCGAGACCGACAAGGTCCAAGACCTAGGTCGAGACCGAGACCTTACATACTACATATTGTATAAGAAAATGTACAAAATTCAAAATGACTTCTGTTACCCTATACTTCCTGTTCCACAAAACAACCTCTATAGCATCAATGTGCAGAAGCTGATACTATGTACTATATATAAATACGTTTTGGACAATTCCTGTGACCAGTATAGATATTTGTATCGAGTATCATCTATCCAGTCCGTAAGGTTCAAAACTGCTGAAGATGACTTTGATAGTGTTGATTGGTGACAGTTTCAGTGTCCTCCCAGATCACAGAATGTTTTCTATACACTTTTAAACTCTTTAATTCTCAAACCTCACCACAGTCAATGTCACTCAAACTCTATCATTGATGACAAGGTTGCCAGATGGCACTTGCCGATTGTTTTATCCATTTGCACCAGTCAGTGCGTATTGTATAGGGTGAATAATCACTTACAAATTAGACCACGTTCGGATGTAACCATTAATAACTGAACAAATTGATATGAACAAAAAATAGTAACTGCTTTTATTAATTTCTCTTTATTTGGATTTCACAAGGGGTACGGTAAGATTGCTGGTCTCGGTCCGAGACCGGCAAAGTTTCCGAGACCTGAGGGGTCCGAGACCGAGATCTAGGCCAAGACCTCAGGGTGTCGAGGCCGAGACCGGCAAAAACTGGTCCGAGACCGGTCTCGAGACCTCCATCACTGCTTTCCATATAGAACATGAAATGCCACTGCAGTAATTGGTGATTGGGTAATGATTGTTTCAATGTGTTGAAGGTAATAATATTCTTTTTTATCATCGATAAGATACTGTATTGTTAAATCAAAATGGTACAATTTGTTGACAATTTAAAATCGGGATCATCGCTTTTGTGGTTTGGGGGGGGGGGGGAGCTGACTTAACTGAGTGCTCAACGAACAATAGTTAATATACCGGTATTTTCTAAAATGTGCTTGTACAGGTATATATATGTATGTAAGCAGGTGAAAACAAGAAGAGTCAGGCAAAAGATCCACTGTGTTTCCTTTTATTGATTGGCAGAGTGAGGCGCCTCTATTACCATACACGTCGTACCAAGAGACACGTCTTGAAACAGGTCAACACCTGAAATCACACAAAAATGAGGAATACATTATGAATACC
>JAODFY010134329.1:0-11253 GCA_027580055.1 Paracaudina chilensis | reverse complement strand
TTTTGGATGAGTACCAGATCTGATTGGGGGGTTTGGGGAGCAACTGGGGGGCAACTGGGGGCAAGGAAAAAATCTGAGGAGGGTAAATGCCCCCCGTAGCGCCGCCACTGGTAATGCGTTTGAAAAGATGAAACGTGGAAACCTGAAAGTAAATTTATATTTCATTTCCCAGCATTTTTGTTTTAATAAATAAATAAATTACAAAGAGTCCTACAGAATGTGAAGAGTCTGTCTGCATTGTGCAATCAGTGTGCGTATTGAATGTGGCGTACGTAGGTCTCAGTAGCGTTAGTAAATTGGAATTCAAATAGACTACGGAAGATGGGGGCGCTCGAAGCAAACAACCGTATGTAGAGAAAAAGGCTCTGAACCTGCCAAACGTAACATCTCAATGAGGTTCATTTGTAAAATTTGAAACACTTCCATCAGAGGGGTATCACATTTAAATGCAGTTATTAATACTACGACAAGAACATGTAACCCTTGTGTGAATTACTATAATGAATCTGTGGGTTTTGCGTGGCAAACAAAAAGTGCCATGCGGGGCAAGTGGGAAGGGAAGCGTTTGGGTGCACCCTCCGTTGACTGTCATCATGAAGTGAAAGCGGGAGGGATAAGCAGCTAACCGCGGGAGAACGTGAAGTTTTTGTGCCTTTTGTCTTGCATGCGAAAAGTTTGAACTCTGTCTCTGGCTTGGAGAATAATGTCATTTTGACCAAGTTATAATAGCCTATATAATGATCATAATGATAATAAAGTACCCAATGAAACTGAATATTTTGCTCCAACGATCCCCGACGAACTAACGTTTTTTCCCCGATGGGTGGGGAGTAGCCCTTCCCGATGGTACCTGTCCCCCAGCTGGCGCCATCCCTGTGGTCAGCCTCAAATTGAAGTCAGCACATGCAGGGTCTGTTGATGGTTCCAAAATGACAAAAATATCCGGCGTGCTAGTTGGAGAAGAGCGACACGTTCCTCCTCCATCTGCAGAGGCGAATTAACCAAGGGGCCAACTGGGTCATTGCCTGGGCCCCGCACTTGTCGGCATGTGAGGTGAGGCAAAAGTTAGCAATATGACGCAGGAATGTGGCGCAGCTGTAAACATATTTGCAATTTGATCTTCCTTTCCAACCCAGAATAGAACAAAGTTACGTTGACATGGGAACTGCCGGTCGTCACTTGCTTGCGTTGCAGATTAATTTTTATAGCGAAATGATTTAGCCGTAGAACTATATTACGGTGAAACTACGGACAGAATACTAACCTTGACTTGACGAAAATATTGACAGTGACACGATATTGAAACCAGAGCCGTATAGGGCTCTGATTGAAATTCTATACCAGCGCCCTCTATATGAGACTCATCAGCTATACAGTTCTGGTCCCAAGATGTGACTGATCGAGTCCCCATTCATAACAGCAAATGAGCTGACCAGTATAGCAGATTTATAGCAGATTTATAGCAGGCTACTCGGGCGAGAGGTGTTTAAGCACATGTACTAGTATAGGTTTATTTTGAATATATATGATTTTGTTCTCTCTGTAGCATTCTCCAGATTGTGTTAGTATACGGTACATGTTCAAGTATGTCATGTACTCAATTTATTTTAAGAAACTTTGATAAATTTCTCCAGATATCTTGGACGGATCGACAAACCAACAGATAGGCGACAATTAAGATATCGTGTCTATCTGCACCACAGTTCATTAAATGGTTATCGAACAAGCTTCAACAAAGTGCTTTATCACATCAAGTTCAGCTTGTACCGCTGCACCTTGCGTTATTCATCCAATACACGAGAGGCTTTTAATAATTTTGTGATAAATTCTAGACACAACACACAATCCGCGACACATAAAATGCTTCACCGAGCACGTACTCTGCTAATAGGCTTACAATGAGTGAAGTGCAATGCTGTGTGGGGGACAGCGATGATTACTATGCGGGTATTTGGGGGTACATTGACTTCTTTCTGATCGCGGGCATACGATTACCAGGCGGCTGTTGTGATCAGCCAATCACATCGGAGTCTAGTTTTTGTCGGACACGCGTCATGGGACCAAAGTTTTTTTTATTAAATGTGTTTGATTGTGTGCACTTTATTAATTAAAGGCCGGTTCATACACATTGTCAAATTTTGTTGGATCAAACGGTGCGTTCTATGTTAAAAAAGTATTTATTACGCGACACATACAAACCTATTATGACGGGCTGAATTCCATCTCACGCGCTGTGTTAATTTAAAAGTTAAATATCCTTTCTGTTTATAATATTCACCCTAATATTCAAGTTGGTATTTTTATGTTCAATTGGTTTAATGGCACAGCGCCTCTAGTGTTTAATAATTTTTTCCATATCTGCAATGAAACTCATTCACATTTTACCCGCTCTAATAATAATGTCTCGATTCCAACTTATCGGCTTACTTCTTCTCATCATAATATTCGTTATGTTGGTCCTAAATTATGGAATTCACTTCCCTCAAATTGCAAGGTAAATATGTCTCTATATACTTTTAAACGTTTATTTAAGCAATTTCTAAAACGGCAGCAAATTTAGCTCTCTACCGTTTCATGTGTTTAGATCCATCTTACTGTATGATTATGTTCAATTATGTTCTGTTTTAGGAGGGCGCACTCTATCAGCTCTCTGGGGCTTCTTGTGAGTCACTCCTTAGTCATTTTCATATGCTTCTATCATTATTATGTGCTTGAATTCTGTCTTAAATAAATGTGAAATAAACAACATATAATAATATATATATATCACTTGGTCAAACATATATATATATATATATATCCCCCTCCCTCACATGAAGTTCGTGATTGGTCGAAGTCTCATACGTAACAACAAACGAGCATATCAGTTTAACAGATTTCTAGCTTATTCTTGGCGACCGTTGTTTACTGTTTAATTAAACAGAGCTGAAACCGGCCGGTTCTGGACTCGGAATCTCTTCCGGAATCGAGTTTATTTTTTACTAGACTCGGAATTGGCTCGCGGAATGGGAAGTCACGGAATCGGAATTGGTTCGGAATGGGCTGCAACTTGACTCGGAGCCGATTCCAACCGAGTCCACAAAAATCAAACTTGTACTGTTGTAATGCAGACAATCATTTCTGTGAAGTCTATATGGTCAAGAAAATTTGCAAATATTTGAAATGTGACTCGACAAACTCGACTCCGACTCAAGAGTTAAAATTATATTTTATTTACCCTGTTACATCCTAGTTTTGAAGCAGTTAATTGTATATTTCAGCATGGGCCGGAATCGGCTCGGACTCGGGTCTGCTGTACTCGGACTCGGCTAGAGCTGGGTACCGGACTCTGAATTGGTCCGAAATTTGAGCCACTGGAACCTCAGGTTAGGTGGACTCGGTTTGTACAGCTCTGCGAGTTTAACAGTTATCACTATGGAGACTAGCAGACAACCTACCTGATGATAGAACGTGATTAATGACGTCATTCAGCGTGGCTTACGGGCAAAATTCTTCCACGTTCATAAGTTCGCAACTGAGGTTCGGTCTGAATCCAAAGACCATACACTGAAGCTGAAGAACAACCAACGTATTCTCGGAAAATTGCAGGATGAACGCCAAAACGGTAACATGTGCAAATATTTAGGCCTATAAATTTTAACACTTTCCAATAAAGTTTAGGCCAGTGGTCTAAATTGTCAAGAAAACGTCAAATTGAAGTAACTATATAGCGTTACGTTACTAACTTGAACTTCACTTGATACACCCTTCAGTATGAACATAGACGATGTTTACTTCTATAATCTCTATTGGTCACCCAGTGTCATTGTTAATGTGCACCCATGGTCTTACTGCATGCATGATTAGCCTATAAGCACCAATAGCCCAAGCACCTATAATCCTCTTTATTAGAAAGTTCCAATTGTGTGTAATAAGTGTGTGAAGATCTAGTTTCAGAGACTAATTACACGTAGGCAGCAACTCACAATCTAATTGACAAGTGGCGTCGGGATGGGCAGGACCCCTCATGCGCCCCCTACTTGTGAAATAAAAGGCTGGCGACGCCACTGTGATCAACTCACTGGCAACGGTCTGCATATACAGGGATGATCACACCTCGTCACATACTATGACGAAAAACTTATTATCGTTACATAGTATAGGCGGCTATAATTCTGATCTGAGAATGTGCCCCACATTATTATGGGACTTAACTTGTGATCCCAAGCAGGCAGGTTAATTTTGACGGGTCCATAACAACACCCTTATCACCAGAGCCCATGTCGAAAAAAAACACATTTACGACGGTGTCCATCATGGACGGCGATGACGAGGGACGGGGGATGTGCCTCCCCCACCCCTCATATCTGAGGGCTCCCCCATTAACTTTTGTCACACAGTTATTATTTTAATTTGGGAAACCCCACTCCCACTAACCTTAAGAACGAATCGCCACCATTTGTGTCCATCACAACAACAGGGCGACGTGATCAATTCAATTTGGGACATTTTACGAGAAACCGGTTACAGCTAAATTTAAATAGCGCCGCCCTTAACGTTTTTTCTCGTCTTCCCATGTGATAAGCTGTATACCAGTGAAGCCGATAAGTGTTCGGTACAGAGAAACGCACTGAAGCGATGTTATTGTTTCTCCGTGGAATTATATTATTGACTGGAATTAGTGTCTATAAATGTGGCACCTCTGCAACAACACCACCCCCACCCCCACCAAAAAAAAAGGCTTGGTGTATATGATGAATTGTAAAATATGAAACTTCAACAAGCAAAGTATATCCCCAAAACTGTATCATCCACAACTCCGTGTGTATATATGAACATGAGCAACACTTACAACCAATTGACCACAATGGGCGGATCCGACAGGACGAGAAACAACAGTGATCCGCTCGTAAAGAAATAAAAAAAAATCGTGATTGACATTATGGGCCACTTAGACATTCCTTTCGCCAACTTCTCCTCTCCCACATGGAATAAATTATACCGGATTGGAGGTGCATGGGGTGCTTCATAATCAGCGAAAGCGACACAACCAGTTAAAATAGTTCATGGGTTTGACATGATTTGAACTTGTCATATAATTTTAATTGGTATATGTCGATTTTAACTGGTATATATGTCGATTCAAACGGGTACATGTCGAGTTTTAGGAAGCTATTTTTTTTATGGCAGCCTATGCAAAGCTCATATTCTGAACTTATATTTATCTTGATTTAAACTGGTCTATCTCAATTTAAATTGGTACATGGTGATTTAACTGGTAGGGTATATCTCGATTTAAACGGGTACATGTCGATTTTAACTGGTCTATCTCGATTTAAACTGGTCTCTGTCGATTTAGTCTGGTACTGGTATATGTCGACTTAAACTGGTATATGTCGATTCAAACGGGTACATGTCGAGTTTTAGGAAGCTAAAAGAAATACCATATTTTATATGGCAGCCTATGCAAAGCTCAAATTCTGAACTTAAAATTGGTACATGTTGATTTAACTGGTAGGGTATATCTCGATTTAAACTGGTATATGTCGACTTAAATTGGTATATCTCGATTTTAACTGGTATCATCTCGATTTAAATTATTATATACCGATTAAAATGGTCCATCTCGATTTAAACTGGTACAGGTCGATTTAGTCTGGTACTGGTATATGTCGACTTAAAACTGGTATATGTCGATATTAATTGGTATATATCGATTTAAAATGGTCCATCTCGATTAAAACTGGTACATGTCGATTTTAACTGGTCTATCTCGATTTAACCTGGTCTCTGTCGATTTAGTCTGGTACTGGTATATGTCGACTTAAGCTGGTAGGCCCCTATATGTCGATATTAATTGGTATATATCGATTTAAAATGGCCCATCTCGATTTAAACTGGTACAGGTCGATTTTAACTGGCCTATCTCGATTTAAACTGGTCTCTGTCGATTTAGTCTCATACATGTCGATTTTAACTGGTATCATCTCGATTCCCCTATGATAGCGATGGCCTCCCATAGACGACGGTTCTCTTAACCAGACGAGACAATACAATTCTCATCTTAGAACTTAGTGCGATAGTGTGAGTGTGATAATGTGAGTGTGATAGTGAATGTGATAGTGTGAGTGTGATAGTGAATGTGATAGTGTGAGTGTGATAGTGAGTGTGGTAGTGTGAATGTGATAGTGGATGTGATAGTGTGGATGTGATAGTGTACATTTGATAGTGTAAATATGATAGTGTGAGAGTGATAGTGTGAATGTGAATGTGATAGTGAATATGATAGTGTGAGTGAGATAGTGTGGGTGTTAGTGTGAATGTAATAGTGAATATGATAATGTGAATAGGATTGTGTGAGTGTGATAGTGTGGGTGTGGTAGTGTGAATATGATAGTGTAAGTATAATAGTGTGAGTGTGATAGTGTAAGTGCGGTGCATAATCCCTTCTTCATAATACATCTCGTTACGTGTGTCAATCGTAGATTTTGACCTTCCGAAAAAGGTATGATGACTGGGTCAACCGGGTAAAAAAGAAACGACTGCAATGAAGACTACTTTGCTTGACACACAATTTATTATTTTTGAAGCTAACTAAGTTCACACATAGGCCTATTTTGATATATGAAAAATGCACCAATACCCCCGTTTATAGAAATTTATATATAAATATAACCTTCGTCGGTGGAACATTAAATCGGTAGGATGTTCGTTATTAAGGTCGAAATATTCACAAAACTATGTTCACAATAAAAAAAAAAAGTTTTTGGTATCATAATTCTTTGTTCCTTGGGGATATTATATTTGCTAAATCTTCTCTTTTAATGTCATTTAAAGCTTTAGATAGGGCGGAGGCAGTTGCCATAGAACCCTCACGTGACTCCCACGTGAGCAGCATCTGATGCACCGGATTCGCGGAACGGCCATCGTTGGACTTGCTGAAGTTCACTATATCTGTTTGTGAAAATCGTAGCTGGGTACAGAGCGCCCTCCAGACATGGTCATCCTTCAGAAGGTGCGTCAATTTTTCTTCCAATTCGAATTTTTTGTCCGAATGGAGTTCTTTGTAGAGGGTTTGCGATGGAGTAGCTGTAGGGTAAAACAAGAAAACGAAGACGTAAAATAAAAAGGAGGGTTTGACGGCGGGGAAAGTTTATATACGTAGCACTTTCGTTGTTAGTGAAGTTGTTTCAAACATCATTAAAATAAATAAACACTATTCTGGGGAAAAAATATGCGTCCGGAATCTATAGTTATATACCGGTATTGATAACACGTGAGACGATACGGAGGCTTGTACGTACCTTCTGTAGTAGACTGAGGCACCGCAGCTACAACGTACGATGATGGACCGGTGTAAGTTGTTGCTGTCAATACCTGGCTACCGTTGACATTCTCTTGGTTCCTCTCGATATCCGTAGAACTAGTAGTGGATCTATTTTTTTTTTTTCAAAAAATGAAAATTAAGTTGTGTCGTTATATAAGAAAAATATGGCTTCACAATTTTTTATTAGCCTGCATCTTCTAACGACCCCTCTTCTGAAATTATGTGTCCTAGCCCCCCTCCCCCCACACCCATCACCACCTTATGCACCTCCCACTTCAAGCTCAATCAAAATATTGTCAATGAAATGAATGAAACTCGCGGCTGTTCCCTACTAGTAATTACTCCCCTGTTCGATACGAGGTTAAGGTGGACAGATACCACAAGTATACGCAATAACCTGAGGGGCATGAAAGACTAGTTAGCGACGGGTAAAACGGTATTACTTTCCCGAAAACGCCTTTACAAAGGCGTAGACCAATGGGTAATTGTTTCGCTTGCATAATTCACTGACCTGTCGACCCTCAGAGACGCATCTACACGGCGCTGGCGGAGTTATAGGTAATATAATGAACTCTATACTCTATAGATGAACTTTATACCCGTCAAATAATACCTACCGCCCTCTATATAATTTGGTCCGAGTATAGCATCAAACCTTTATTTACCTGCTGTTTCGACGTTTGACTATCAAAAAAAAAAAATCTCGATCTTTGGCCAAATCTCGATTTTACTACCACGATGAATTAATAAAGAACCAGTCATTTTAAGCACAAGTGAATATTGCTGATATTCATATTTGGTGACCATTCAAATATTTAGGCGACCCTTAAAGCCCCCCTGCCCCCCCCCCCCCGGTTTTTCGACCAATGGGTGATCAGAACAGACAGACACTCACACGTAACGATAAAATGTTGTACCGAATGCCGCTACGTCTATATGTATTAACAGATGAATGTACCATAGGCGTCTTATATTATTGTTGTTCATAACTGGTTCGTAATAAAAAACCAAACATGACAATATACTCACCTAACCATTTTCTGGGACGCCCTCAGTTTGATTTGATGGAAAGACCACCGCTTGAAGACGACGTAGATGAGGAGTCCTATTACCAGGGCAGCTAAGAGGACGCAATAGAGGGGCACGATGCTCACCCCTGGATGGTACGGAAGACTGGTATCGTCGGCAGGTGACGTCGGTGAGACGTCGAGTAATGGTGGCGCTATTAATGAATAACGAAAAATGGTGGCGCTATTATTGGTGAGGCTTTTCGAATTGATAGATAAGAAGCAATAATTAATATCGGTGGAGGTCGGATGGGTTTGTTTTTTTATTGTTTTTTCCGCGTCGCATGGCGTTTTGTTATGCAAAATAAATAAATGTTTGCCCTGACGGCAATCGTTTATATGTTTGGGACGCCATTTGTTGACATGCAAGGGAAAAAAAGGCTGATAGTTCATCGTGGAGATCAAGGGTCATGACACTGTCAGATTTTATTTTATGCTAAAAATCACGACAAAATTCAGCTTAAAAAAATCGTTATCCGGAATTACGTAAATATTTGTATAGGCCTATTTCATTTCCTGTTTTCAAAATGGCCATTTTATATACTATTATCGACAATTTGTGAAGATTTGTGCATATCATTTGTCGCCGAGCAAGCCCAGTAAACGGGTATTGCTTGGACATTATCGTATCTGGAAATGGGACATAAAAAACATCACACTGTGTTTACACATTCAAAGTCACAATCAAACACAATATGCAACGTCAATAATGAAATATGTAAAATTCGTGGCAAAAGATTGAACAAAAGTCAAACGTCAACCTTGGAACTATATTACGATACGCAAATATTCCAATCATGTGAACGATTTGTTTCAATGTCAATGTCAGTCGAAAATTGTTTAATACATACATATATGTACGTATCATATCGTGTGCGTTTTTCTTATTTTTTATTTTACTACAAAACGGTCACGAATTACTCCGCCGCCTGAGGCTCGTCCACTGACATCCGAGTTCTTCGCATGATTTACGATGACATGGACCCGTAAAACGAGATCAGCGCGCAGGCACGAAGGATCCTAAAATCCCGACTCTGCATTTTAAGTGTTTGTGGTTTTGAGTTTATGTTTCCCTCATAAAATGTTGGTTTTGGGGGAGAGGGGGAAATTTATGGAGGCAAAGAAGATGTCGACGACAAGGGGGTGGGAGAGAAAATGTAAGGAAGTTGAATATGAGAAAAACAATGTTGACAAAATGAGTGACATTGAAATAAACAAACACGGAGAGGTGCGAAGATAACGAGGCATCGTAAATCAGTATACCAGTGTAGAGGTTTGATTTGGTATCTATGGTGATCGATGAGTGATGGTGCGTAGCATGCGTATACATGCGCATAAGACACGTATAGGAACCTTTAAATGGATTGTTTTGTATTCAAACTAAAAAAAAAACGGCAGCATCTTCTCAAATATTTGATTTAGCACGGACGTGTTACGCCTCGCCCCGCCTGGGTTATTTGGTGTTGTGAGTGAAGGTATACTGTCAGCGTTTGAGCGGCAAAATATTAGTAAACTCCTTTTCTCTTAATTAATCGCTGGCGCGGATTAAACAAATGTGTTGATTTTTTAATTTTTTATTATTATTATTATAGTAATACATTCACTGCTGTACTGTTAAAAGGTGTATTTCAGATTTCCGAAATACTATAGGCTACGGGCCAAGGCTATATAGACAACACCATTAACCGGAGATGATTATTAGTGATGCTGATGGTCGTTATTGTGATTCGTAAAACCGAGGTTGGTTGCCGTTTTTGCCCAGTCTCGTCTGCGGCGGAACGGGCCGGGGGTGGGTGGCCACTATTTTCCAAAGCAAGAAAAAAAAATTACCCTTGCTAAGCTCGTTCATTTATTCAATTTTCTCGGATTCAAGATCGCCCGGTTATCACCTGGGGCCAAGAAGGTCACTCTCTGTTTTCACGGAGACAAACGGTTACCGGTATTGAACGAATACTGGTATGTGTTTATTGCATGTGTGTACGTAGCCTGTTTACAAGGCCTATGCCTACTGAATACACCAAGTTGTTATTATATCATAAAACCGCAAATATCCGTGAATTTCGCCTGTTATCCTGCAATCACCCCTCGAATGGTTTGATTAAGCATAACCGCCCGCAATATTTGGTCAATTATACAAAGACTAATTCAACTTACGTGAGCACACCGTGTCTGAATAAACCGTACAGTTCTCTAAAATGGCCGACCCTCTCCGACACCTGGAGCATGGCTTGCACATGGTTGCCCTGGTAACGGCATCAGAATAAGATTTTAGTGGCACACATTTCTCGCAAATGATATCTTCTAAAAACGTACATGGCTGAATTGTCCCGTAGCCCGGTGGACACACATTGCATTGACTACATCCACCGCCATTTTTACGGAAAAGTCCCGTTTTGCACCTGCACGTCGTATCGTCGGTCAAATTACACCTTCGAACTGTGACCTCGTCCGTATTGCACTCGTTACAGGGTCGACATTCTCCGGAGCTCCAATCGGGCGAGAAAGTCACGTTCTGTCGACAAGGACCGCATCGGGTGTCGCTTGCACCGCAAAGTGAAATAGCCCCCTCTCCAGGTGGACACCTGCCGCAGCATTCGCCCGCGTCGGTGTACTGATTGGATGGGCAGCTGGGTGTGGCTGTACTAACCGAATAAACATGAATTACCTGTAAACAAAAGAAGATAGAATAATGTAAAATTTCTGAGGAAATTGTCGTAAAATGATACAAAATTTATGATATTTTTCAATGTGTGCGTATGTAAATATAATGCGTTCGGCTATATGCCTATAGCCATATTATCAAAATATTGTACACCATAATCCGGGGGCGGGACAGGGGACACTGTACCTTTGAGATGGGGTACTTATACCCAGTCTCCG
>JAODFY010134218.1:0-11256 GCA_027580055.1 Paracaudina chilensis | reverse complement strand
AGGGAACAAATGATATGTCCCCCCCCCACTTTCAAAAGTGGGTATGTGTCCCCCTGTCCCCCACCTGTTGACACCCATGATGCCGTTATGAGTGGTGTCCACATTTTCCCCCATGTAATGCTAAACTTCATTGCCAACATTTTAAATGATCTTAGACAGTCGAAATTATCAAGTTTCAAATTGTGACCCAAATCATTATGTGACTTTCAATATTTTCATTTATTGAAAGAAAGACAAACAAGGAAGTTTCTGACCCTTGACATGTCAGTGACATGTTATCTCCTGCCCCCCCCCCCTTACCTTACAATAACTTACATGGGTCTGCTTTGCTGAAAACCTAAGTATATTGCCATATATTCATTCATTGGGAGAAAAGAAATATTAACCATCTATATTATGCCCTGATTCTTTCGTGCAAAATATATTCGTTAATGTTTTGTGGTTTAAGGAGAAACTAATAAATAATTTAATGGAAATGCTTTCCATGTGATTTATTTATCTAGAATACTTTATGCATTCTTTTGAAATATTTTTATCTCGTGAATGGTTTTAGAGCCCATGTTAGAGGTCGTTATTCTTGCCTAACAGCACCAATCTACCTCTAGGTTCAAAGCTGTTATTTTCACAATTCTCATTTTCCTATCAAAGTTTATTATTGTCACTACTGTGTACAACAGCAAAACATATTTGATATGGTTTTATTGATATGTTACTGTACTGTACCTAATTTATTGGTCCTCAATACTTTATTTTAAAGATCCTCAATATTTTATTTTAAAGATCTATAAAAAATACAGGCTAATAAACTTTATTGGTTTAACAAAGATGATTATATGGATATCTTTTGTTTCCTCATAAATTCAGCAGTCAAAAAGAAACGCCTGCATGTGACCGACGAGATGGCCGTCCGGCAGCCACTACTCCGTGGGTGGAGGCGGCAGATTATAGTCCGTCAGATGGGGCCGGGGGATCGCATCAAAGGCGACGTCATCTACTATGCTCCCTGTGGCAAGAAGCTCCGGACATACCCAGAAGTGATGCGTTACATTGAGAGGCGGGCCATTGCAGATGTGGGAAGGGAACATTTCAGCTTTAGCGTTAAAATGAGGGTGGGGGAATTCCTTGTACCAAAGCAAGATGGAGAACATGTAAGCAATAAAAAAAAAACGAAATGCAGTTGACATAAGTTTAGTTTCTTGTTTATTTATATTTCTTGTTCCAGACCTCTGAAGTACCATATTCTCCCACTTCTTCAACTCACAAAGGACAGATAAAAATTATTTTAAATAGTTGTATTCATTTGAAAAAAAATGTTTAAATAAATTTTGTACAAGAACAACCAGTGATTTACTTTTTTGTTGCATTGTTTTCTAACCATATGCCTATGTACCTATTTCTAATCACCTCATGCATTTTTCCCTGGATTTCTTCTTGAATATCAGGGAGTTGTGTTTGAGAAGATTCTGGAGGATGAGATGGAGGAGAGGTTGACTGGGAGGAAGAGCAAGGGACGATGGAGCAAGCTGGCTGAGAAGAAGAGGATAACACAGGAGCTGGCCAGGAGAGCAACTGAATCAAAGTATAGGAAGAGACTAGAACAACAAGGTAGGGGAAAAACCTCCAGCTATGTAATTAAAGACAGCTTGATAAGACACAAATATAGAACAAGACAGCTTGATGATACACAAATATAGAACAAGACAGCTTGATGATACACAAATATAGAACAAGGCAGCTTGATGAGACACAAATATAGAACAAGGCAGCTTGATGAGACAAATATAGAACAAGACAGATTCATGAGACAAATATAGAACAAGACAGCTTCATGAGACAAATATAGTACAAGACAGCTTGATGAGACACAAATATAGTAAAAGACAGCTTGATGAGATAAATATAGTACAAGACAGCTTGATGAGACACAATTATAGCACAAGAGAGCTTGATGAGACACAAATATAGTACAAGACAGCTTGATGAGACAAGTATAGAACAAGACAGCTTGATGAGACAAATATAAAACAAGACAGCTTGATGAGGTAGAACAAGACAGCTTGATGAGACAAATATAGAACAAGACAGCTTGATGAGTCAAATACAGAACAAGACAGCTTGATGAGACAAATATAGAACAAGACAGATTGATAAGACAAATATAGAACAAGACAACTTGATGAGATAAATATAGAAGACAGCTTGATGAGACAAATATAGAACAAGACAGCTGATCCCCATGAGGTTAAAAAAATAGAACAAGAGACAATGCTGACCACAGCTGAAGTCTTGGATCAAAGGACAGCCATGTTGCAAACAGGACGAATAGGCAATTTCAACTGTAGATGAAAACATGTGAATATATCACAAACTGTATTTGTAGTAATCGTTCTTTTCTGTTTCAGAACTTGCCCGACGCTTAACGGAAGCCAAAATGAGGCGGAAGATGGAGCGGCAGCAAGAGATGGAACTAGCCCGGGAGCAGCGACGGCGTCAAGGTAGTGGTGGGTTACCTCTTTTTATTTCTTTCAAAATCAAGCAAAATGTTATGAAACTCCTGACAGAAGTAAGTCTTGACTTGCAATTTTGTCTTCAGTTACTAACAGCATTTATTAACATCCTTCTCTGAAACATCTCGGGCATTCGCAATGAATCCTAATAGCTGCAAATTTGATTCTAATCACTAATTACACAATTCTAACAGGGCACATGCACTATTTTGCAATAGGATATTTTGTATGTTCCACGAAATACCTGAAATAATAATTGGCATTCGCCGCATCAGTAAAATATGATAAGAAGGCCTATACTTACACCTGTAAACTGATGTCTTAATAGCAGCCTACATTGTAACATCTACCGTGAGAAGGTATTTCCCAATAACCCAAATTTGAAATATTACTAAACTAAAAGCAGTTCATATTCATGTAATATAGTTATCCCATATAACCTGAATGATACATCAGTGTGGTTCTTATATAGTTATCCCATATAGCCCACACATATGCAGACATGAATGATACATCAGTGTGGTTCTTATGAAATGCACTTGGTAGTAAGTACTATACTGTACCACTGTACCAGAGATCATTGCTCTAAACGTTAGTGTAATGTCAATGTATTGATTGTAACATTACGAAAGGTATGCATGATTGCTGATCTGCAAATTACTTGTTGTAACAATCAATGGCTGTTAATGTGTATTTAAACCACGTTTATTACTAGTGATCCAGTGAAATGAAATAGTTAAAAAAGTGGAGCTGGACCCAAATTAAGAGCTTGTGGTCAAGGACAACCAAACAATTTTTTGGGGGCCTAAGAGAAACCGCACAATAAATATGGTCCTCTGCATATAGTAACGTGTTGTAATGATTTTGTCATTGCTTTGCAGAAAATGCTTCAAATTCCTTGTTCTTAAAGTGACTATATCACAGATTACAAAGCAGTTGAAACCAAATTGTTCAGCTGACTCTAAATCTACATTCCATCCCACCCAGGTTTAATCAATAAAGTTTTAGGACTTAGAACATGAGCTGAAGCTTCTCTAAGTTTTGCCAGACAGGCAAAATCCATCTGATTTTCCTTGGTGTTATATCCCCTTTTCACCTTGCAGAAGAAACCCATGATATATCATTGTTTGTGACCATAACAAAAACATCAAATACAGCAGATAACCTGAAAGTTTCAATCGCTTAAAACCAAACATGAAATGGTTACATACAACAAATGCAAATAAACATGATTAAGTTTCACTTTGGATGGTTTCTCAAAATTTCAGGTACAATGAAACTTGATTTTAGTTTCCAGGTGTTCCCATATACACCAAAAATCAGAAATTGGACCAGGGACGTCAAACTACTGGCTTGTAATTTTCTGTTCGATAATGGGTACAAGTCAGTTATTTACAGAATAACAGTGACATTTTGTTCTTGTCTGTCTTTAAATTAGCTTATCTCAAACCAAGTAGTGAATGTAAATTTTGCTTCCTAATTAATTATTAATTAACCACATACTTGTGTGTTGCTTTTGTTGCATTCTGTGATATTTTTCTAACTTTTGAAGATTATTTTCATGGTCACTACTACTCCCTTCTAACAAAAATATAAAACACAATTCCAAAAAGGTACGAGAAATACTGAGAAATACTTGTTATATTTTTGACATCAGTTATCAAAGCAAAGAGTAGAAAAAGAAGTGGCAAGCCAAGCCATTGGACAAATATTGACAAAACATAATATTGCAGTGATTATCTTGCCCTTTATGCAATGCTAATACAATTACAGAGAAAAGGATGCCACACACAAAATTATATAAATATGGTTCAATCTAATTGGGTAACCTCATCTAAGGGACTGAACACACTTAAATGTGGGGTTGCAAGTAGCAAAACCTACCAAAAAGCCAGATTTTCAATTGTCTCAGTTGAACACTTTTGAAACTATGAATGAACCCATCCCTGTTGTAGTAACCTCAAATGCAATTATAAACAACTCAGTGAGAAAGTTTACTAACATGTTCATCAAATTAGGAATTTGTGAGTTCTCTGTGTCACCAGAAACTCATGTGAATTGGCTACTTGCAACCCCACATTTAAGCAATGTTACAGTTTTGAGCCTGCTTTGCATGTTGAACTGACAAGATGCAGTAATTTGTGCATGCCCATTTCTCACTATTGACATTATTTATAGTATTCTTTTATATTATGTTTCTGTACATTATTTAATTAACATGGTTTAATAACTAAAACATTGTTGCATTGCTTCAGTGATTTCTACTGGTCAGGTGAGCCATACATTATATATATTCCTACAATAGAATAACTATTATTCCATTTTGTATCATTGATAAATCTTGATAAATCTAAGCTATCAAAAGTAAATCTTACTTTTTTATTCCTTGCCAGAAGTAATCTATGTGACCACAATTGTATGTGTGTGTGTGTTTGTTTGTATGACACTTGCTCCATAATTAAGTTGATCTGGAAAAGCCCAATGTCTACAAATGTCATACTTGGTATGTAGCATCACCACATGTAGTAGATGAACCATTTTGTTTTTGATGTATTTCCAAGGTCATTTGAGGTCAGCAGAGGTCAGACACTGATTATATTGATAGGACATACTGTACTTACCTCATAGAACAATTGCATAATCTCAGCCTATTGTGATTAAGCCTTTGGTATATTTCTAGCATAGTAGGATGGCCATCCTTCTGATTTCAGCCATAAAGCTATAAAGAAGTTGATGATCGTACCTGGTATACAATAATCACTTCTGTATGGCTGAAATAGGAAGGATGGCCCTCATGCTGTGCTAGAAGTATGCCGAATGCTTAGTCACAATAGGCTAATATTACACAATTGTTATATGAGGTAACCACATCACTAATGAAAGCCAAATCAGGTGAGTTTTGGTGAAATCATGATAACTGTGGAATGATAACATCTACAAATGTAATACTTAGTATGTAGGACACTACTTCTGATTTTGAGTTAAATTCCCAGTCTGTGTAATATTCAACCTTTCATTCCAGCAGCACTGATGATGGCTGAAGCCAAGCAGCGGGAAAAAGAGCGACGTAAGATTCTACGAGAGCAAGAGAGATCAGCCCGCCTCGAGCAGCTACGTGTTGAGCGAGAGGTCAGAGCCCAGCAGTATCTTGAGGTAAGTTTTTAGTTTCTTGTTTACAATTTACAACTTTGCTGATAAAGCCGCTGACAACTATCAGATATTGTTACCATAGATACAATAGATCACCAAACATACATCAGATATCCTAATTTGTGTGTTAGGATAAGAAGCCTAATTGTCTGTCTACAAATTTTGAAGCATTTCTTTTTCTAATTCCTTAGAGCATTCTAGGATATGAAACATTGACAATTTATGGAATGTCTTAAACTCTGATTTTTTCTTTAATGAAAAAAATATGAAATATTCACAAGCGAGAAAGAGTGGCAAATTTTGCTGAGGACATATAGTGAGATATTTCCTTCTGTTCTTGAACTATACACCTGGGTTGAATTTTGGTCTGGAGAGAGTTCTCTGTACGATAATTTCATACAGCATTTTTTGTAATATTTTTTTTAACCAGTTTGTTCAACAACAGGACTTCCCAAAGCTTTTGTGTGTTTTGTCGCTGTGGCATAATCACATTTACACATTCTCCCTTATTAGTATTAGTGTGTTGCCAACTTGGCATTGGGACTTACACTGATATAGGAGAATGAAATGAATAGAGGTTGGAATCATAGACGTACGAGGCAGGGGGGCACTCGTCCTCCCAGTTCGGGCAAAAACAGTTGATCCATTCGGGCAAAATGAGACAGCAAAAATGAATAAATTACAATAATCGGGCAAAAATTGATCTTGCCCCCCCCCTCCCCCCAGAAATATTGACCACTGTACGCCTATGGTTGGAATATTTAGAAGAAGAAAAAACTTTAAAAGTTATTTCTAATGAAAACAAACAATTCCAGTAAGCCTAATAAATATATAATAACAATTCAAGAATTATAGTTATTTGAATGTACAAAATTACATTACATTGAAGCAAAACTTCATTAAGTGACAATATGATTTTCATTTGAAATTCTCAAATGTCTGGAATCTTTCTTGCTCATTTAGGAACGAAAGAAACGCAAGGACCTCATGGCAGCTCAGAAACTAATTGAAAGCGTTGAAAAGGCTAAGGTGTGTGCTTACAGAAAATAAATTCAGCTGCTCGCTGTTGTGGTTTTGGAAGGATGTTATTAAATCCTCTTTTCACATCTCTCAGCCTCACAATGCCAAATGACACCCTCACTTTGTCAAACTTATCATCTCAAATAACATAATGCAATAAATTCATAGCAATACACGTCACCCACGTTTGATGGCAGAACCATATCACCATACATGGGTTAGCTGCTTTTGGTGCTATTTATCCTAGCGTTCGCTGTTTGGGATTAACATATAGGTTCTTTGTTGTTGTAAGGGAACTGGTTTGACAAGGGTCTGCAATAACAATTAGATTCATTGCCACCATTTATTTAGACAAATAACCGCAAAATGATTTACATGTTTTAATGAAGCACATTTCTTTGACAGAACTTCCAGTTTTGGAACCTACAATGATATTCTAATAGCCACCCTCTCCCCCATGCCCCCTTCCCCTCGACCCTCACCCTAGCTGTCTATAGTTCCAGTTTCCGTGGCACTGCCATACTAGCATCCCTCGTCCATATCTACCCATCCATAGTTCAGCCCTTGTTCCCCTTCCCAAGATTTGGCTTGGTAATACCCTTCCCCAATATTCACCGTCCTCATTTGCAGGCACAGTTAATATAATATTCGGCTGTATGGTATTTCCTTGGTAATCTGGCACCTCTAACAATCCCTGGTCTAGTTTTATTGCAGTTCTGCTTTTTCTTGTCATAAATAAAGTTCAAGATAGCTTATTTTAAAATGACAGTATAACTGAGAAATAAATATACTTTTTTTTTTAAACAAGTCATGCATACATATACAAAATTATTTCACAGATAAATAAAACCATACCCATACAAAGAAGTCGTAAAATACAAAATTATTTCACAGATAAATAAAAACAAACCCATACAAAGAAGTCGTAAAATACATACCAAAAAAGTTAATTTGACAGATAAGAAAAAAACTTCATATCTTCTTTTATCTCTGAGATATAAAAGTTTATTCCTCAAAAAGAGTCTGAGATGAGGTTACTCCCGATACACGCATTGAATTGCCTTTGTTGGCTTTCAACAAAGGCAATTCAATGTGAGCTCCATTTAAAAAATTTATAAATTAAAAGTTGGCCCATGCTTTGTCTAACAATTTTCTGTCCTCCCAGAAAAGATTTTTTTCCAATCTGGTCGCTGTTGTGTATTAAAGGCAATATATTCTCTCAAATCCTTGGGAGACCGCCGGCCCATCCATGTTGCCGATGTCGTGTCAGTTTCATACTGTGGACCATTATGACAACACATGGTATATATATATATTATACACTATATTGCTCTTATAGCATAAATGTGTCATTATTGTTACAGCGAAAGAAGTAGTTTCACTGATCCATGAGAACAAACCCAGTTACATGATACTTGAAGAAGTGCACTCTGAAGAAGTGCACTCTCCTGTCTCTGGTCTCTTTGTGACTTCACCATTGAACCACTGCTGTAAATGTTTTTTTGGGTTGTCCGTTTCAGGTTGTGAGGGATGGCTGTTGTGCAGTAGTGACAAACAAGTTGCTTACACCTCCTCTGAACTTTGCTATTTGTACGCCACCCTCATCATCATCTGAGGTTCACTGATCCATGAGAACAAACCCAGTTACATGATACTTGTAACTGGTTGCAACATGTTAGCAATGTACTCCTCATAGCATGACCATGGTAACGACAGCACATTTGGGATGTGTTACGAAATGCTGCACTTAATTAGTGGGACATTCACCACACCCGTGTTCACTAATTACCGGACATGAGGTCATGAGGAGGTCACAGGAGGTCATAATGGCTTTATGGTTGTGGAAATTGCCCAAGAATTCATTCAGATTTAGTCACATCCTCAAACATGTTTTTGTTTTTCTCTCTTCCCATTTTATATCAATGTTGTTATCACAGATGGTGAGTCTTATCTTTTATTCATGCATGCTGCACCATTTCAGTAAATTACATAAGAGTGTATCCTATTATTCCATTCCATTTAATTACATGTGATTGTATCCTATTATTCCATTCCATTTAATTACATGTGATTGCATCCTGCTATTCCATTTTAATTATTACTTGCGGTTGCGCCATGCTATACCAGTAGTTATTGTGTTCACATCATTTCAAATTGTGATTGCATGTGCCTTGTTTCTAGTAAAACAGCTAAGCAGGATTCAAACTGAAAATTTAATAGATAGAGTTCAGAGGTGTAATATACTGTGTGCTTGTTGTTAAGTGCAGTATCAATAAATTATATAAATGTCTCAAAAGTGTTATGGGTAGCTATGTTATTCCAAAGAATTAGATCAGTATTAACTCAGTCATTAAATGTGTTCGCATCAATTTTAATTATTATGATTGCAACGCGCTTTGTTTGAAGTAAAACGGCTCAGCAGATATCAAACCTTTGGGAATTTACTAAATCTTTAATAGATTGGGAGGCATTGGGGTAGCAATTAGTTCACAGAGGTGACATATACTGTGTGCTTGGGGTAGCAAGTAGTTGACAGAGGTGATGTGTACTGTGTGCTTGGGGTAGCAATTAGTTAACAGAGGTGACATATACTGTGTGTGCTTGGGGTAGCAATTAGTTAACAGAGGTGACATATACTGTGTGCTTGGGGTAGCAATTAGTTAACAGAGGTGACATATACTGTGTGCTTGGGGTAGCAATTAGTTCACAGAGGTGACATATACTGTGTGCTTGGGGTAGCAATTAGTTCACAGAGGTGACATATACTGTGTGCTTGTTAGTGACTTCCTAAGACTGTTGTGGTGGCTGTAATTTATCCCAACAAATAAAATCAGTATTATTAAACCATGTCCAAATTTCGATTTTTGACAGAATCACATAAAAAATCAGAGGTTTTTAATGATGTGTACAATTTGTGTATAAAATTCCTCCTTCACCAAAATTTTTGTCCTTATAATATATTTTAATTCAACTATTTTCTAGAAAATACCTTACATGGTTCTGGAACAAATTCCCATAAAAAAAAACTGGGCTTAGTACACTTTGTTTTCATGTGATGGCATGTGGTTGCATCATTTTAGTTATTGTGTTTACAAATATTTTGGAATTTAATAAACTTGATTAATACAGAAATAACTATTGGGAGGGATTGTATAGTTAGCAAATAGTTGAGGGTGACATGTTGTAGTGTACTTGTTAAGCAAAAGAACAGTGTTGTGGTAGCTACAAGGGATTAAAAAATAGATCAGTATAACCTTAGTATTACAGGTGGTTTCATCATTTTAGTTATTACCAATAAAGGTCAAATGTCCTTAAGTTTTAACTAATAGTGTTGTGAAGCTACATGAGATACATATTGAAGGATTCAGTGATGTATCCAAAGAAATAATAACACAAGAAACAGCATTATGATCCCAAAAGGGCAACGTTTACAACAGGGGGTTCAAATTGCATATTGATTGCTAAAATGTTTCACTACTGCCCTTACTATGTGTCTTTTAGTTATTGTTGAAGCTATTATTGTTGAATAATCCTGCAAGAACATTTGCATGGCTGGATGTCTAAATTGCTAACAATTTTATGAAAGACCTTTTTATCATAGGCGACCAATAACAACCTCTCACCCCTGCATGTTTATGTACCTGTGATGTATATGCAATTACCATACTTTAAAGATGTACTAATTGTAAGCTTACAATTCACTAGCATAGGCGACCAACAACAGCCTGTAACCCCTACATGTTTATATACCTGTGGTGTATATGCATTTACCATACTTTAAAGATGTACTAATTGTAAGCTTACAAATGCACTAGTTTTTTAACTCTGACTAATACAAAATTGAAAACATCTACGTTAATAATTTTTTTTTCACAATATGAATTTTTATCTGGAGTCAGACATTGATAAAACAAAAAATAAGCTTTGTCCCGTTTTAATCCTGTTCCCCATTTCCAAAATTTTCGCCCCATCCCCATCTGTATCTATATATCTATCGTTGTCTGTGTTGGTCTTTAAAAATAAAACTCTTGCACTCTCCAAGAAACATTTCTGTTGTTAGCATGGATGACATTTGTATTTCAGATGGTTGTGCTCTAAATTGAGCTACAGTTATCCATATTTGTTGTGTGATGTAAACATTTTATTTGCTCCGTAGCTTCGTGTTTGAAGCTGTACATTACTTCCCTATCATTTTGCTAGTTAACCATGTCTGTCAGTCATTACTATACACCTTAATACTTCAAGTAGTTTCTAACATTCCTTAATTTAATTTACATCTCATACCATCAACTAACACTCCTACGGGACATATTTGTTTATAGCTTATTCGCAAGCCAGCCTTATCAATAGTGTTTACCTTAGTGCTAAGCCGCCTTACCAACAGTGAACCTAAGTATTTATTCGCATGGCAGCCCTACCAATAGTGTGTACATAAGTGCTATTTGCAATGCGTCCTTACCAACTATGTGTACGCAAGTGCTTATTCGCAAGCCAGCCTTACAAATAGTGTTTACCTTAGTGCTAAGCCGCCTTACCAACAGTGAACCTAAGTATTTATTCGCATGGCAGCCCTACCAAT
>JAODFY010134107.1:0-11260 GCA_027580055.1 Paracaudina chilensis | reverse complement strand
GTGCTAGTCGTCTGTCTCTCGTATTTGTTAGTTTGTGCTAGTCGTCTGTCTCTCGTATTTGTTAGTTTGTGCTAGTCGTCTGTCTCTCGTATTTGTTAGTTTGTGCTAGTCTTCTTTCACATTTGTTATTTTAAGCTATTCGCCTGTCATATATATGTTATATTTTGTTAGATTGTCATATTTATTAATATCGTTCATTGTAAATGATACCAAAATATTTAAACTAGTAAGCCGCGCAAATTTGTCCGTGGGTAACATTGGTCAAAGCACGGTCATCATAGGAATTTCCTCCAGATTTTAGTTTCTGGTTCATACGATGATACAATATTAATGTTAAAAAACATACATTAATGTCAAAACATGAGTGATCTCACTAAATATCTCTACAGTTTGGCTAAAATCATGTTTTTTTTTTTGCCAAATAACACCACCATTACATTCTTAATAATTGAAACTGCATTGTGATAGTCAATGATATGAACCTAATTCAAAGTGAACAATGCTAAGTGAGTAATGCTAAGTTTTGAAAATGCATTAATCCATTAAGCCTGCAGCTTTATGACTTTTAGTGGAAATGGACATCGAACACGTCTGGAAATATTTTGTTTTGTTATTTATTACGTTTTTCATCGTTTTCCAGATAATACAAGATAATTTCCACTGCCTCTAAGCACACGGTGTGGTATTTAGCTATGCACTAGATTTGTCTTCGCATTCCGATGTGACTAAACCATGTGCTTAGTTATCTCATACCTTATATATGGTTGCACGAGAAAGTCAACAGTGGGGTAGTAGCGCAAAGTCGACCTCAGCGTGCCCCCATGCGGACCTATACTGCAGAGAATTAGACAGTAACACGACTGTAAATATCGAGTCATTACTGGAAATGCATGCGCCCCAAAAAGTGGAGTTTTTTTTTACGGGTTTCACCGTTATCTACAAATGACAAGATAGTTCCCACAAACTTATTAACAAAAATGTAACAGTATATTCTCTTTGAATTGAAAGTTATTATGTGAAGGCTACTCTCATTAACTGGATTCCCTTTTTATTCGTCATCATATACGGTACCGCGTCAATTGTACTACCGGTAACAGTTATCTGAACAGCCCAGTTAATTTTCATAGAAAATGCACATCTAAACCTTTGAGGATGCACAACCCCCAAAGCCCACGTTTAATTTTTTTTTTTGCTCTTCCCCCCTTTCTCTCTTTTTTTTTTAAGTTAAATTAAATCGTTAAATATTGTCATCTTTTATATAAAAAAAAATCTTTTCCCCCCCTGAACCGATAAGAAAATAACTAAATAACAAAAACAGAAAACGTTTTAAGATCACGCAAAATGTTGTCTGCTAACAGCGTAAAATGAAGTGTCTCGACTAATCAGACTCGCTGTTCGGTTTTGTTCGGCTTGGTTTGTCAGTTTGATGAAGACGGTCAAGTCTGATTCCGGAGACGCCTGCCGGCAGGTAAAGGTAGAAACGGGAAGCTCCGCGCGACAAACTTGACGGAACAGTTTACAAATTGAACTACAAGTCCGTCACCCGTTCGCTGATTAATTCGATTTGCCGGCTAACATGGCCACACTCAACAGCCCGCGTCAACGCCCGATTAGGGAAATAATGATGGCATATTTAAGCAATTAAGGCTAAAAAGATTTGTCAGTTTCATTTAATGCTTTAAGACGTAATCCCGTCCAACAACATTTACCCAAATGAGGGATTTGTTGAGTTTCCTCAGAGTCAGCCTATATGTGACAGATGCGTGTATATAAGATCTTTGCAAAATATATAGAATTTAGCCGAAAGAGAAGGTAAAAGGGGAAATAAATAGGTTATTAAAACTGGGCTCTGAGAGGAACAGTTTCCGTGAAATCGCTGTCAAATTTGCCGTTGAAGGGTATAGGAATTGACGAAAAATATGTTGTGGTTTAAAAAGCAAGGTAATTCAGATTAAAACGAGTCTTGGAAAGAAGTTTTAAGTCATTTCCGGCTGCTTTTAAATTAATGAGTGAAAAGGGGGAAAAAAGAGGGGGGGGGGAGGGGGTGCAATTGGTGAAATTCGTTTTTGAGCCAGAATCCACAGCTTAATGGTATATGTTTAATGTTTAGCCTAATATTGAACATAAGCCTATTTGTTGTGAAGCCTAACGCAATCCAAAATATTAAAACAGTAATCCAGTGAACAATGAAAGAAGATAACTTATAAGTAACATCATTAATATTTTATAATAACATTTATGACATCCAAAGGTTGCCACTATTTGGTTTTGGAAATTCAACTCATTTTCAATGACAATTCACACCCATTTGGAATTTCGATATTTCACACAGAAAAATGTGAACTATCTCTCTCGATAAAAAAAAGAGTGGTCTCAGGAGGAACTCATTGCAGAGTGAATTTCACTTTTTTATATTTATTTAGAGATATAATAACGATATTGTCTATTGAATGTCTAAATTTCGATGCATATAAGTTAGCATTGTATGAAAGAGTAAAGAAGGGACAATAACGCGCATTTAATATATATATTAAAGGGAGGCGTACACAAAATTACTACACGCACACCCCCCTAACCATTGTCATGTGGGGGTGGGGGTAATCCGTGGTCTATTTTTTTTTTAGTTTTAGTTTTTTAATCATTTAGTACAAAGTAAATCTACACTCTATTCATTTGGCCAGTCTTTACATTCACAGAAGATCATTTGAAGGTATTATTTAAAGGTATTATCTCACGATTACCTGTAAGCTGTTAAAATCCAATTTTTCACTTGTCTATAAATATACTACCAGGAATCACATCCTATACATGGTATCCCAGTTACTTTTGCTCCCCGGGAAAGTGTTGTCAATAAAATTCAGAGGTTTAGAATTAAAAACATGAACTGAAGAATCTGCGAGTTTTGCCTGACTGGCAAAATACCAATCTGAAATTGCTTCGTGAGATGTAGGCCTTTTAAGCTTATAGTAAGACGTTTTACGTGTTTTTGTTCATCGACAAAATTATATGTATGTAAACCGGCTAATTTTCACTCAATATAATACGCAAGTATCCTTAATATAGCCAATGAGATGCACACAACGTAAGTTACGTAATTATAGATGGCAATGTTAGTCAGAAGATGTGATATTTAGTCCAAAATAACAGTTGAACTACTTTTACCTTCTGATTTATCTTGGTCGACATTGATAAGAAACGTTAACGTTTACTTTTCGAAGACAAATCGATCCGCCCCAGGTTCATATATAATCTCGACTATTTTCTCTATGTAGTCCATAAAACCTTCTGCCAGTAATTTAACGTGTGTCACTTCAAATGACTTCTCTAAGCTGTGGATTATTTACCTTGACGTACGGAGGCTTACCAATAATTCAGTTTAATTGGATACGTTTCAATCAGAGTCAGCCCCGTCTTCTTGCCCTTATTTAGGGGATGGACTTCTGCATGTCAAGACACCCGTTAGGCGATAAATGGAGGAGCTCTCCCCGTGGGAACCCGTTGCCAAAAGCTTAAAAGCATGCAATCCACAGTCAATTAACATTTTTACCTGTGCGGCCCGTGGAACACGAATAAGAGACATTAGATGGTCTTAAAACAAAGACATTTTTGGATGATCATTGGGCTTTTTGTTTTGGTTAAGAGCGACAAAACTACCACTTTGCTTAATTTTTGTTTCGTAAACAGAGGCTAATAAAATGAATCCAGATGATGAGAATGATGTCTTAGTTGTCCGGGCGACATGAGATGAACATTTGCTTATATTTAAAGGGGGAGTGTATAACTTGTTAACATAAATAACATTATATTTTACACCGTAATGGCAAATATTTCTGCTCGATAACAACAAATTAGAAACTTAACTGTCGCTAGATCTTTAAGTCGTGCCAACAGTATATGTTCAATCACATGTATACGAGATTAGTTACTGTAATAGACAGTCTTATTAATTGCACGCCTCCCATGAATATTGATGCGACACATCACCTTTAAAACATGATTGACTAGTTTGAGATGATCAGATCAAAATATTTTCTGACGAGGCGACGTTACAACCTCAATCCATTAATCTGAGTGAAGAAACAAACACCTTATAGGTTTAAAAACAACTTGCAGCAATTATAATCACATTGGAAATCATACTTTTTGGCAGATTTTGCTTAACTTATAAAACAAACCCAGTATACATAGTATCATTATAGTATCATTATACTATATAAAGTATCATTATACAGCAAAACCTGCCAAAATGTATGATTTCCAATTGGTTCAGTCACATTATATTGTTTGAAACTTGTACTTATCATGTTCATTAATTTATGAGTGTGTGAGTTCTCGGTGTCACCGGAAACACATGCACCTGTGCTTCTTGATACCCTACCTCAAAGGAGAATGAAAGTATGGCATTTTGAATACGGAATAGTGATATCAAATGAGTTCCTAACATGTGGTGAACATATTCCCAAAATATCATCCCAAAATATTGTTAACTTTCTGAGATATTGCAATTTGAAAGTTGCTGACAATCAAGCAGTGTGCTGCCATTTTAAAGTGATTCTGATGTCGCCTGTCCACTTGTAACTATAAACCTTTTGTATTTCTTTATAATCTGTTGTCAGATATCTGGACAAAATACACATAAATTCAAATCAAATTAATATTATCTTGATCTTTGTATGTTACACTTCAAAAAACATGCATAACTCGGGATGGAAACAACATTTTTCTATAAAAATTTGGGAAGATGTCTAACATACGCATCTGATTCACATTTCATGAAGACATTTTCAGACTTCCAATCTCCTTTAAAATGAACTGAAGGATAAGTGAGTTTTGCCAGACTGACTAAACCCATCTGAAGTTTAACCACTTGCTGTCATATATTGAAACAGTCCTGATGACACAGTTCCCCGACAGCTTTTCCATATTGTTCCAGTTTTACTTGTGTATACATTTCTATGGTTGTGAGTTCTATGCTTTCATTTTGGTTTTCTGTTATGACATGCTTCTAGTACACGTTGCATTTTGTTTGCATAAATTCTATGTTTCTACCTCCATGCACTCTAATCTCTCTTTTTTTGTTGTTGTACTTTTAAGATTTGAAATAAATTGACAGTCTTGACAGTAGGATCAGCACTGAGATATATATTTAACCAAATTTTCAAGATATAAACATGTTATTATAGACCAGTGTTGTAGCTTTTGCAATTGTGAGTGCTGGCTACCTCCACCCAGAACCAACCACTACAAGGGGGAAATTTACATTTACTGAGTACCGACCAACACTAGTGTACAGTATCAATGGGATGAGCACCACAGTCCAACCAACACTAGTGTACAGTATCAATGGGATGAGCACTCCAGTCTGACCAACACTAGCATAGAGTATCAATGGGATGAGCACTACAGTCTGACCAACACTAGCATAGAGTATCAATGGGATGAGCACTACAGTCTGACCAACACTAATGTACAGTATCAATGGGATGAGCACTCCAGTCCGACCAACACTAGTGTACAGTATCAATGGGATGAGCACTCCAGCCCAAGCTAGCGATATCCCCTTCACCCCCTCCCCAGGCTGTGAAACAAGCAGATAACAAAACAGCCAGCATTAAAGAAGATCAACCACCTATATTGCTAGCTCTATCCCTGTTATAAACATATAGGGCTATTTGTATGCAAAGTTGATATTTGACAAGGAGGATTACATTCACTGCTTCAAATATCTGCAGCTGAAGCAATTGGAGATAAAACCTTTTGGCAGGTTTTGTCTCTGGCAATTCCTTCTTTATAAAGGTTTAGTCTTTCACTCAGACCTCAATGAGCTGGTGTCGGTCTCTGACATCTGGTCAAACAACCTGAGAGCCTGAGAACGTTTGAACAGAAACGTTATGGAAATGGATAAACATTTTCTTGTAAATCCAGTTTTAACATTTATATAATCATAAGTCAGCTTCTCATGTGTATACATCAACATTGGTGTCTTTTTCATATCATAATTTAAAACTTGTAATATATATCCGATATTTTCCATCAGGTTCGAAGGTCGGTGTTACCGACCTTCAAGTCAGGTTCCTCGGGCAGGCGTGTGAGTTTAAACTAGTTAATATTGTCTGCTGCACTAAGTACCTCAAGCTTACTGCAAACATTACTTTCATCCAAAGCTTCTCAACCCATTTTATTTTCATAATAATTAATCCCCCAAAAACAACTATTTGGTTTAACTTTCAGATAAGCTACATCAGTGTCATTACTTTGCAAACCAATTCAATCAAAGCATTGTCATCTAGTTCATTTATAACCTTTAATTTGTTTTTAATTATATTTTATAATTAATAATGCTCTGGGGAAAATTTAACTCACATTTTGTTAGATAACTTTTGATTTTAAATTATTCTCAAAATTAACCCCTTTTTGTTTTGGAATTAAAAATGCTGTCAAGCAAAGCAATCTAGGGCTCTAATTTGTAAGAGTTAGAGGTGGATAGGCAAGTAGTAAAGTAGTGTTTCTGGTGACAGTAAACAAAGCAAGATATGGCTTTAACTTGTAAGGACAAGAAAGGGTTAGAGGCAGATAAGCAAGTAGTAAAATAGCAAGTTTCTGGTGGCATTAAATACTCACATATACTAATTTATTGAATATCAAAGTAAAAATCCTTGATGAGGTTGACCTTAATACAGCAGAGATGAGTTAAACATTTAAAATTAACCTATATGAAAGAGAACAAAATATAAATAAGAACCTACAGTCACTTGACTAAAATCACTATAAAAAACTGTAACCATATATTGTTACTAATTTACCCAACTCTACATGCTGCTGTTTCTTAAAGGTACAAAGTGTGACATCACAAATCATTAACAGCCACCAAAAACACAAAAAAACAAACAAACATGTATACATACAGTAGCTATTTCCCTTTTTGCTAAAATAACATGTTTTGAAACTTTGTTTTGAAATCTTTGAGGAATATTTTGTTTTGGCACTACCAAATATCTAACAAAATTCATAATTCTACTTCAGTACATAAAAAACTTTTTTTTTTTTTTTTTTTTCTGAAACAACTAAATTGCATTCAGCATCCATGTATCAGATTTTTTTCATCCCTAGGGGTTAAGCCAACAAATAATCTAGTCATTTATTAGTACACAAACTGGTGGAAAAATCTGCAAATAAACAGTTTGCTAAAGGGGGCAAATTTTGTGCTGATAACATTATACTGTATGGACTGATAGAACAGAGCAGGAAACTTACACTGAGTAGTGAAACATTACAATAGCATGTTTGGATGTTGAGATGTTGATTATTGGTTCGTTGCTTTAGCAAAAGGAACCTATGTAGTCAGGTTGGCATGTGTGTGTGTCTGTGACGCTTGACCTAGGTTTCGCTCTAATTCCATATATGGGAAAGGTGGATTGAATCATTGAAGTCATAATTGGACATACTTAAATCCGCCATAGTGAGAAGGTGTGCCCTTTTGGTGCCCGCAAAAGTGTCAATGGGTGGACCCCCGGGTGACCTTTGTGTCAGTTTGAGGTCAAGAGTTTTTTGGTCTTAAGCAGAGGTAAACAGAGCAGACTTGCCGTGTTGTTTTAATTAAAAGTCAAACTACAACTGACCCAAAGGTCAAAGGCCAAATTATACAAAAATCCCTTATTTTGGGTGAAAACGGGCAAGAAAAAAATGTTTGTTAGTCTTTTGGTATATAATATAGCTCTGTCAGCTATTTTGAGGAAGCCAACCCCTATTGTACTTAAATTACACACACTAATGCAATAAGTGTAATTTCCCCTCTTATTTAAGAATCTAGCAACTGTAATTTTTCACTAGACTATTCTTTCCATTAATTCTTCTCTAGTTCTTTTACTGTACTTTGAATTTCTTAAGTTGCCACATCACTAAAAAAAAACACCTACACTTCTAATCACATCAATGGATTTCATTTGTTTGCATTTTGATGCAGCATGCAGCTATAATTGAATTGTACATCTCATTAAATATGGAGAACATAATACCTAACCCTTTAATATTCATTTCAATTTAACTGAAATTCTACTTGATAATATACATATTTTCCCCCATTTATTGTATTAAGTTCACATATAGATTAATTCAAACCCCATGTTTTTTTGTATTTTTTTCATTTTGAAGTGTTTTGAGTATTTTCCCTCCCCCGTGAACGTCCGTGAAGTGTACATTTATTATTACCAGTCCTATATACTTGTAAAAGGCCTTCTTTCTCAGCTTCAATTATCTGTCATGTTAATTGTGATTATGATTGGTAAAATTATTATATACATTTGTTTTACTTGACAAACCATAGACCGAATGATTCAAACACCACACTATAAAGTTACATTTTACCGCACCGACTATGAGAGTACCTTTATATAGACCGGGTGGAAGGACCACCTGGGGCTGCCTCTTGTGAGCACATGACTGATCCATAATCATGGTTGATTCCATCATCATGGAATCAACCATGATCATAGTATGCTTCCATTTCATGCGTCAATAAGCAGTCATGGCTATATGATGCATAGCTAATAATGTCACTGCTTCATGCATCATACACATTCTCTTTGCACCAGTATCATTTTTATGTGTCTTTGTAGGGCATTTGGAAAGACACTTGACTTATATCCCTTCACATGAGTCGGTATTAAATCATGTTTTATGCATAGAGACGGAGCAGTTAAGAGTGCAATAAGATGGGTTATAGAAAAGATGCAGTTAGCAGTGCAATAAGACGTGCAACGTTCACCCCAATTATGCTAGAAATCTGCTAGACTGGTCAGCTCATTTGCTGTTATGTATAGGGCTGATAAACAACTTTTACCTCAATTATGCTAGAAATCTGCTAGATTGGTCAGCTCATTTGATGTTATGTATGGGGCTTCCTCTAATCATAAATTTCATAGGCAGGTCTGTAAAATTAACTTTGTGTGAGATGTATATATCTTTAAGGCAGATACTCAAATAAAGAGTAAGAACATACAAGGCTTCAGCTACTGTATAGGGTACTTCAGGCCGCAGAAACGATTAACCAAATATTGCTGGGTTTTGCGGTATAAAATGAAAACCAGAAATGGTGAATAGTAAATTTAGCTTAAACCCCAAAAATGAAAACCAAGAGTGTAAAGGAAACCGGTTATTACCATTTCAGGTCTTACAGATTTGTAAGGAACCCATCGTTATCCTGATAACATTAGGCTAGTGAGGGGGCCTTTGCAGGCTAAATGATGTCACAAGTTTTGGAAATACTGCACAATTTTCATGTTTGTCTTCTGCAGTAAAAATATCTGATTTATTTGGTTTATTTTGGTTTGTTTATTTTACTTGTGTGATCTATATTTTTACCCGACTGTGTCTTTAATAATTGCAAACTCTATGTGAAACCATAGGTGTAAATTGATGTAACTTGCCATTTCTCTTCCCCATTCAGTCTCCAGTCACTCCTTCAAGCCAGACTGCTCCCCCACCCCCAGCCGACCCAGTGCCCACAGTTGTGACACCACCAGAGAAGGATGGAGGGGACCCTGAAGAGGTGGCTGCCCTCCGGGTCCAGGTCCAGGACTTGCAAGAGAAGCTGGAGACCCTGAGGATAAAGAGGGCCGAGGATAAAAGCAAACTGAAGGAGGCTGAGAAGATGAAGATCCAGTTTCAACAGGTTGGTGTTATTAATATAACTAAATGAATATTCATCACTTGTCTTGATGATTTACATATATAAATATTCATGGATATGTGAAAAGGTATTATTCAGTTATACATAACTATTCAGTACCTTTTGTTGGTCATTATTATATTTATTAATCTGACTGGCTGCTTTTGACAAATTAATTTGCTTTTCTACCAATCATATACACGATTATGATGTTTGAAGTTACTAATACTCTGGTCATTGCACAAACAGTCATAGGTCACTAGAGATAACCTAATTTTTATCAGCATGACTATAAATAACAACATAAAAAAATCAAATTGCTCCAGATTTTGTCCTTGTGTACTGATCTATTGACCTAATATTAACACATTTGAGTCCCACAGGTTCTTATAGTGCATATGCCAACCTCTCTGTGCCCACATGGTTTTCCTAAATTTGCAAACGTTTGTTCCCACCACTGGTTTATGCTTTAGCCCATGTTAAAGAGTCATTACCTTTATATGTCCTGTTGCATAAATGTGACAGCTGTACCAGCGTTAAAAAATAACTAGTTGTGATGTACTGAATGTGTTAATACCAAAAAAAAAATCACACATGAGGGAACATGCCAAGCTTTGATATAAAATATACTCCAATTGTAGATCGTGAGACTTTGGTCCATGGCCTGAACTCTGTGTAGCTGGTCCGTCATTGCTAATGTGGGTGGGTGTCTTTGGAGTTGTTTGGGAGGCAACAAGTTGTTTCTGTTACTAAAGGTATCTCTCCCATCTTTGCTTATGTAATCTCGTCCTATCTTCTTTTTATCTCTTCATACAGCTTCAGGAATTTAAAGCCAAGATGGTTGAGGCTAAAACAGACTTGGAGAAACAACTACAGGAGGCCAAAAAGGTATGAAAAAGAAAACTCTGACCGAGCATCAGGATATCTTAATAAATGTATAATGATCACACTTGGATCAGTCCCTCACACCCAAGAACAATTGGATATGAAGGCCAAGTAATCTATGTTATCATGATAGCATGTGTGTATGCTTGTGTGTGGGATGTAACAGCATGCTGGATCATAATGAACTGTTGTCCCACAATGTGTAGATGTGCCTTATTGTGTGTGGGACCTTTTCAAAATTTTGATATCTTCACAAATATGTTTGGTCAAGTTCATAGTTGGTATGGTTGTGTGTTTTTCCATAATAAGAACAGTAGATTGTTACAGTAGGATTTCATTTATTGAATATTCATGTGGGTTGGGCTTAATTTTAAAGAGGCAATATATATGGGAAATGATAACATTGAAAGATGTTTGAGGCTGATAGAGACCTTGATCATGTGCATACGAAGCAGATGTAACCAGTGTTAGAAATTAAGGTAGTCAGGGGGAAGCCCCCCCCCCACCCACACAAGAAAAAAAATGGGTAATTATGTACTTTGTTTTTATTCAAATGGAACATTGTTATTTGGCTGCACTCGTATTTTATTAATCATTGGAAACGTACAGCTGCATTCTTCTTTCGGCTCAAACACTTTCAAAACTATGTTCTGTATTATTCTTGATTTCACCATTTCTTCTGTAGGAAGCTCGTGAGGCCATTGAAGA
>JAODFY010134106.1:0-17952 GCA_027580055.1 Paracaudina chilensis | reverse complement strand
GGGGGTTTACAACAATTGGGTGCACATGCCCCCAGCTCCCCTGTCAATGCAATTTTCTCCTGCCCAACCCCAAACCCACCCCCCCCCCCCCCCCCCTTAACTTCAAAATTAATTATAAATTACTGGCAGCCTCTCATACCAAAACTTGTGATTGATCATCACATTTCTAGCAGTTTACGAGCATAATCGGTCTGAGAATCTTTGAAACACAAATTAATCCTAACATTCAATGTTTCAACCATGGATCCCACAGTTGTTCTCATAAAATCTGGTTAATTGAGTATTCTAATCATGGAAATAAAATCATATACCTGGCAGCCAATTGTGAGACAAAAGTGACAAATGTATGTATGGTACCTTTCTTCTATTTTAGATGCTGTTTTTTGTACAATGATTTAATCAGTGGTTTTAGCACTACAAACTCTGTCTATATGACCTTTGTATTGATACATTCCACATCCCTGATGACAAATCACACTAACAAACTAGTCAGAGGCACTGTTTGACTCCTGTGTTATGTTTTGATTCAGCTCTTGGAGTCTTCATTACATTCCTCCTGCCTACACAATACAGGGTCAATGTTTGTAGTGTCTTCCTTGTCAACCCTAGCCAGTATGTTAAGGGGCAAATTACCCAAAATATAATTGTTATAGAGCATTATGCCAGTGGGCATTTTGCACTTACAGTTTGCCCAATATAAACTACACAGGATTTGCTAAAAGATAGGACACAAATCAGGAAAAATCCCCAAATCCTCATGTCAATGTACGATTAATTCATGAAACCCATTACCAAATAAGCTGTATGAATTTATCAACGGTGATAGATTAATTTAATCAGTTGGACCCAAATCGGATGATACATCCCAGATCTATAGAGGGTTTTGGTAGCGCAAACCTGCCACAGGAGGTCGCTACTTTGACACTAACTAGGACGTCCTGCTTGAAGCTTATTTAGCTGATTATTACGGTTTAATATGATGATCACATGATCACAGGTATGTACGTCAGCATTAACTCACTCATGGGAAACCTCATGGAAATATTAAAAATAGTAAATTGTGATTCAAGCCGCATACATAATGTGCAAACCGGAGCTGACCATTATAGCCGATTTTTAACATATTTATGGTGAAAGTTGTTTACCTTTAATTTAACACTTTGCATGTAACAGTATGTATACTAAGTTGACAGGGTTCCTACAGAAATCTGATAATGAAAATTCCATGCAAAAATTTGGGCTTTTTATGACCAATTCATCCCAGGGCTTCATTTAAAAGGAGCGCCGGCGCTATCGTGCTCCTTAAAATAGATCCGCGAGAGCAATTCATCACGCTCCTAAATCTCTACTAGTGCGCAATCACACTCCTTGATTCCTGCAGGAGAGCACAAGACTGCGCTCCTCGAAAAAGTAAAATCAAAGTAAAATCAAAACACGACCCAAAAATAATCGCGTCGAAACCTTGCATCAACATCGACAGCGATCAAAAAATATTTACACTGCATATAGCAGCGCCTGTACGATGTACATTAACGTTATTCTTATAAATACACGTGGTAGTGATATGTGTTGTAACGATTTGTGAACCACTAATCGCGTGCTTAATCACAAACTTACATGGGCATACGCACATGTTTGTAACACTTGATTATGCTACAAAATCTGTGATTGGCTGCTGGTGAAAACAAGATTCTATAATATTTTGTACCAGTATTTAGCTAACTTTTTCACGTTTTGTTTATTCATAAGAATATATCTAGGCATACTGCCAATTTATTAGAATAACATGCCGAGTGGTTCAATGATGTTCAATGTATTTTCCCTTTTTAAAATATGAATATCCTCCATACAGTATATGCATTGTGAACTATCTAGTCTTACATGCTAACTATGGTATATATACTACATAAGAAGTGCAGACTCCAGGAGAGCAAATGGCATTTGTGCTTTTTGGCATTTTGTGACGTTTTTTTCCAGGAGTGCAATTTGAGAGCATTGATGATCTCAGGAGAGCATTGTAGTGCTCTCCTGGATTTTATTTAAATGAAGGCCTGAATTAGTCATTTTTGCCATCAGCGCGCACCCCATCCCCGATTCAATGTTGTAGCAAAATGTGTTCAGAACCTGCAACATTGATACGGGGAGCGGGTTTGTCCAATGTATTTTTGTCAAGGATTGTAACTGTGGAAACATTACAAATGCATGATCCCACATCATGTATTAAGAGGGTATTGGCTATTGAGTGTAAGTTATCTGTCTGTACAATCTGGTTATCTTCATGCCATGTCCATGCATATGGACTATACAGTAGGCCTAAACAGAAGTTATTTTGCATGAGCACTGCAACACTCAGTATTAAACTCATATGAGCCAGTGAATAAGTGTTAACATGTTTGGTGCGCTGCTGATTTGCTACATTGGAGTGCAATGCCTTGGAATGGAATGGAATGTTATCACACAATATATTATAGAGATCCAGACCCTGGATTGTTCCTCATTCTTTGATCTCTTGACCTGGGTCTAGTCATTGGTCTGGTTCTAAAGTAAAAAACAAAACAAAAATGCCCTGAAAAGATGGTTAGTCCATTGGAAAATAAAATGCTCTATATAATTAATATATTTCAAGATTTTTTTTTTAATAAAAAAGCTTCTGGATGCAGTGTGTAACTATGATGCCAAAAAAGCTGCTAGTCTTAAAAGTGGGGTTGCAAGTAGCAAAACCCACCAAAAAAATGAACACATCCCTGTTGTAATAACTTCAAATGCAAATATAAACACCTCAATGAAAAACTTTACTAACATGTTCATTAAATTAGGAATCTGTTAGTTCTCGGTGTCACCGGAAACTCATGTGAATTTGCAACTTGCAACCCCACCTTTAATTAAATTCAAAAAGTGAAGCTGACTTCAAAAGTATATCTCAACAACCCGAAAAATTTATTGCAATGGGACTTTCACCACTGAGTTTGTGCTCATCCAGACCTGATCCTGTATTTCTTGACCTGATCATATATATAAGTCCTGTTTTCCGATCGATTGTCTCCTGGGACAACAGTAAACAGGTATTGATATTAAATTGGAACATGTATTTAAAATTTGTCAAAATGCCATATCGATCTCGACAGTCACATGATCACCATTTCCTTGAAACTTGTAACAATTTGAAAGCGGAAGCACAGGTTGGGTACTTCATGTTTTAATGATGTAATTAAGAATTTCCTGTTTACTTTGTGTGAGTATAGTAAGTAAATAATGGGCAGGTTATACTGAACCTAAACGAACATCATCTATAAGCAGACCTGCCTACCCTCCCGGGTTTATCGGAGTCTCCTGGTTTTTACTCCAATATCACGACCTCCCGTTTTCATGAGCCAATCTTCCGGTTTTGGGGTCATTCCCATTGAAGAAATATATTCCTGAAGTTTTCAGCAAACTAGGATTATTCTTTCCAAATTACCGTACGTTGGGACACAAAATAAATCTATTTCGCACATTAGTCTCCACTAAAAATGAATGAATGAGAGTATGAAATATTTGCTAGTGTGTTTACGTTCATTATAGTATCTGTAAACTGCAGTGGCGATCACCACGAACATTGCATCTGTCAAGTAGACAACATTATTATTGTAGTTTGGAGAAACACCGACTAACAGTAGCATCTCGTAAACCGAAATCTCGTGTCTATTGTTTCATATTATTTCAGTTGGGTTTTGCAAATCTCCCGATTTTCCCCCTAATCTCCCTATATTTTTGGAAAATCTCCCGATTTTTTTTACATAACAGGTTGGCAGGTCTGTATAAGAATACTACTGGTCAGGTGGGCTCATTTGTTGTTAAACTGTGTATGTGGGACCAATAAAAAATTTGCATAATAATTTGAGTACAGTACATAGAACAGCTATCTGAACAGTTAAGAGGTTTTACCTTTGATATTATTTGATCATTAAGGAAATGTTTAACTTCTTAATGTTTTATAGGTTTTTGTTTACATCATTTATGCCATTGTAGGATTCAGACAGTTGATTAGAAAACATTTTGTGCCAGTCTTGGGTTAAAAAATCCAATGGGAGGTCGAGGCAGGGTGGACATTGGTTGAGTCAGGAAAATAAGGGGGTCGAAGGGACACTGCTCATCTGTGGGTTGGAAGCCTGTGTGAAAAAAAAAATGTGTATATAGTGGTCCAAAATTTTCTTTCACAGTTGGAGGAGGGGGGTTGTGATCACAGGTGGAGGGATGATTATGAGAATTTGTAATGTTACTGTGCAATCTTTTAAACAAGTGGGGGAGGGTATAAACAACCCCCCCCCCCTCTTTTTCTAATGAACCCTTTGGCCCTAAAAATGTCTGAAATTCACAAAAGCTATCGAGTCATCCCTGTCTTGTCTTAATGTTTCGCTGGTGTCACTACAAATTCCTTCTTTCACGATAGCTACCATGTAGGGATAATATGGCACTTTGTGATATTACTTTTCTTGAAATAAAAAAAAAAATCTTTACTGTTTGCTTTCTCAGTGTTGCTTGAGAGATATTGCCTTCTGCTGGCGCCAGTGTTTCATTCCATTCTGGTTTTCGTTCCAATTCATACTCTCCTGTGGGACAAGATCCAATAGTCCTTGTGAAAATGCCTCGCAAACATAAAAATGCTTCGCAAACTTAAAAAAAGCCTGCCGTGTCCAATTGCCGTAAAATTTGATTTTGGCAGAATCAAGCCACAACAATTAAATACTGTACAAAATGATTTTTATATCAGTTGGAAACAAATTAGATTTTGTTTTTTAAATAAAATTACTTTTGTATCTGCATGTTTCTTGCGATCTATATATATATTCCTGTATAATTAGGCTGTGAAGTTTATTAAATGATACTTGAGTTATATATTTCCTGGTTAATTTAGCTGTTTGTCCTATCCTTTCAATTGTTTGGGAATAGCCCAACTAAACGTTTGTCTTCATATTTGGAATGAAATTTCAAACATTAACCGGATAAATTCCATCTGTTCCTGCCAGGTAATTTGTTTCCACCACTGCCAGGGTTACCCTAATAATTGTTCTCATTTATACCAGAGTACAAATTTTTGACTTGACCTTAAATGTAATAAAAAGTATCCTAAATGTGATAAAAAGTATGAAAAACATAACATATTCCCCATCGTACCCCAGAAGCATCTCTTAAATTTATGCATTTGTTAAATTAGGCTAGGTTTGTTAGGCTAGATTAGGCTAGATTAGGCTAGATTTGTTAGGCTAGATTAGGCTAGATTTGTTAGGCTAGATTTGTTAAATCAGAATACTTAAACCACAACTTTCTTGATTAATAGAGTGGCAATTAAGGAAATGCTTAGTTAAGTTATATGATTTAAGTAGTAAGTACATGGTTTATAAATTCCCAAACCACTGGAAGTTTTGGTAAGTTTGTCTTGTAAAAACACACCCTATGCATGCATGCATGCATAGGCTGTGTGCAGGCATGATGATGCAAGTTTTCCAGAATAGTCGCTCACCAATGCCAAATTCATTAACTGACCTGAACTCTGGGGAAAAAATCCTCTAGTATATAAAAATGCCGCATCTGGCATATCAAGCCTCCTGTAAGCATCTCTTAAGTCAATGCATTTTGTTATATTAGCTGGATTTTATCTGTAGTAAGTTTCTGCCTGATGTTTGAAGGGTATATTTTTCAGGAAATACAGAGTTTGCTTAGCTGAATAAATTTTCTCATATCCTCCCGCTCCGACGATTGACACATGATGCGTGTAAAGAGCACTTCGAACATGCATGACGCAGATGAAATAGCATGGCTCTGGTTTAATATGCAATTCTGGATGGTATAGTAAAATAAAAATGCTGCAACTCGAAAAGAGGCGTAAAAGGGAATAATAATAATAGAGGATAGTGCAAAGCTCATTTGTACTCGCAGGAACATGGAACTATTAATTTTTTTTCTCTCAGTTTTTATCTGCTTGAAGGATGAGAAGTGATTTAATTATTACTGGAACATTAGAATAAATCATTAATGATGTTAAACTGGAGAGGTTTTTGAGGATAACTTTTTTAAAAAGCCAAAAGGAAAAACCACCAACTATACATGGGTATATAAAACTATATTAATTACAGTATATATGTTTCAAACACAATCCATGTATTTGTAATTGTCGGCAGTAATCCACATAATTAAGTTTAACTTTGTTGCCCTTCTGAATTCCAGATAAGTTGGTGTACAGCTAGTGTAAAGATATTTTGTCTTGTTGCGAATTTCTGGCTGTTCGTGCAATTTAAATATATAAAAATTGTACAATTTTTTTTTAATCAAAAGAAAGACATACATGTACTGTAGATAAGTCATCATCAATCGTCATTATTGCCATTATAATTTATAATCAACAACATTAAAGTTTTTGGACAGTTTATTGCGTGTATTCCCTAACCAGACTACCAAGCCAAAACACTGAAACTGGAATCGACATGATACACAGGTGCATACACTACTGGCTGAATTCCAAAAAAGGTTATATGGAGGTTAATAGTCTGCATTTATGTACGGACCATTTATGGTAGCAAAATTTGGCAGTAATGTTTGTTATTGTCTTCTGATAATGTGAAAGTGTATTTAATGTCTTTCCTGGTGAAATGTTTTCCATTTATAATTGATGTAGCAAATGTCAATTGTGATTCCGATGAAATTTGAGGTATTTGTTGTAATTTATGCACAGGGATAACACAGTGTTTATTGCTAGCTGTTACATTATTGTATGAAAGCATTAAAATATATATATTTATCTCTCTATATATATAAAGGTAAGGGAGTATATGAGGAATTATTGTTTTATTTTAGTGTGTATGTCAATGGGTTTTTCGCCCTAGCATCGAATATAGGTTTAACGGTTACATCACTTAGGAGTGTGAAGACAAAACAATTACCTAAAACACATACTGCAGGCTTAATTGAAATATAACTTATCCTTTCTGGATAATAACGTTGAAATGTACGAAAAAGGCTTCTTCGGGGGCATGAAATGATTTAACCATTTGACCTATAGGCAGTGCCCATTTAATCCTCCATCTAAGGTCCTCCTGAGAGGTGTGAACTGCCTGCAAATCAATTAAAGTTTGTGAATTCACTGATGCATGTAACACTGAGATAAATTGAGTGTTTTGAAGATTGAAGAAGTGAATTTAGAAGATAGTACCAGCTAAATGTTTGAACATGTGAATTAAGGCCAAAATACAAACTGCCAGGCAAGGTTGCTGTACTAATCCTTGTTCCCCGACTTAGTTCCTAGAACTCATAATAGGTGATAGAAAAGCATGATGTGGGTTTTTCTGAGCTTCTAGAACCTTCGTAGAAACAGTGTAGTTCTAACAGCCTGTGAACATTAATTGTCCACATATTGATGACACAAGCACAGCCGCATGGTAGAAACAGTGTGGTATAAAACAATGCAACTGAACAAACAAGGTCGCTGTACTAATCTTTGGTTCCCTGATTTAGTGCCTATAACTCTGGGATGGGGCTGTAATTGGTGATAAACAAGCAGGTTCATTTCCAGATATTTTGAGGCATGTTCTTTGTAAAAAGCCTCCTTTGTATCCTAGCTCTTTGTAAAATCCTCCCTTTTGAATTTCACAAGTCTACCGAATCTCTTATTTATGCAAAACAACACGAGTTGTCCAATTTAACAGTTTTCTAGCGTATATACATGGTGATAGGTTGTGCCTGTGATCATCCCGAATATAAACCTTTACGATGCCAAAGATCGGTTAGGGCTGTTATTTTAACATGACCTTAACCCTGCATTGGGTTGCCATCCACTGACTTGTACTTTTAACCAATTCATTTATATACTAAAAGGTCAATGACACCACTTAATGTCGATGTTATTGAAGAGGTTTACGGGGAACATTATTATCTCGTCACATTTACAGTTTTAATAGATATATAGGCCACATGATGTCCATTAAAAAAATGTTTATGTGAGCCGTAAATAGACAATGTACAACTTGGCTTTGGGGGTAGTTACGATCTGTAATAGTCTCCCGTTGTCCATCCACCCTTGGCCTGGGGTAGACAGCTTGTCTTCAGAATGTGTCATAACTGCACGTTAATCACCATGTACTTTCTCATATCTATATCCGCTCATATCTATATCCGCAGGCATCACTGTGGTATATATAGTTAGTACTACTGTAATATATACTATATCGTCTTATCTACAGTACTATCAGCCATGTCTTAATGAGGAATTCAGTCAACTAAACTGTATTACATTATTTTGAGTAGGTCAAGCATAAATCAACACATTAATATATTTCTCTCTTTTGTTCGTGCATCATAATATATTCACAGAAATATATATATAGTCACAGAAATTTAATATTCAACGAATATTATTGAACGTCGGTTGGTTGGCTGTTTCGGTTTTGCTCTAAATGATTTCAAAATCAAGCCTAAGCATGAGCATAAATAACATTATGATGCAGAAAAATTAAATATCTGTATTTTCATCACATTCATTAAATTTTGTACTGTTTACATTCCATTAAAGTTGATACAACATAGTAACGTTGAATGGAAGTGTTTCAGCTAGATTTTGCAAAAGAACCTCATTGAAATGTTACTTTTGGTAAAGCTTCAAGATGAATAATCTGGTGCTGGTTTAACTGTATTCAATTCGGTACTATAATGATGTGGTAAATACACTGTATTAACAAATCAATTAGATCAATATTCACCACTGTACAGCGCAGCATTAGCATTAGTGTGCGTGGCTAAAAATATATTCACCTTTGAGAAAATTTTGATTTGGTTGAAATATTTAGTTTACCAAAGTTATTCAATGGGAAGGCATGACTGTTTGACCTCGGTCACCTCGTGCATTCCAACCTTTAATGGCTCGGCTGATTTTGCTAAACAGGAGCAAATTATACCGATCAGTGTCATTTTCATATTGTAACCAGATGTGAGTATATAATTGTGGTGTGCACCCTGGTGTGCGATTGAATTTGCGGTTGTTATCGTTTATCACACCAACTGCATTGTGTGCCAGTCCAATTAGCTCTGATTAATTTGATAGTAAATCTTACAAGGGTATATAACTCTCATAATTTGATTGAACTAGATTGACAATGTAGGCCTAATTTTGTAGAGGTAGGACAACAGGCAGTCAAACAAGCATAATGAATATTCATTAGCTTATATATATATAACATTAAAATCTTCATCTATATCTTTGCAAATGTTAGCTTGATTTGAAGCAAAAGTGTATATTACAGCTGTAGTTGATAAATCCAAATGTAGCGAAAAATATTAAACCATAAATATCTTGTGTGATTGCGATATCTCGAGACTGTGCAAACTTTTATTCATGGTTATTCATGAGTTCGGTGGGATGCCTGCCTGGTGAGACAAAATTCTTAAAAATATGTTATTGGTAGATGTATATGGGTGGGTATTTGATTACTAAAAATTTGATGAAATTGGTATAATTAAATCTTTTACAAAATTAAGGGGGATATGATAGCATATAGAGGTTCAAAATTTGTATCACTCCTAAATTTCTTTCTGTAAGACAAATGCTGAAACCGTACCAGCATTACCCAGGGATCCAGGGTCTAGCTTAGACCTGGAAAATGCTTGAGACTTTCAATGCTGTACAGTAATAATTATATGCTTGCATGAATGATTTAGAGTTCACATCACTATTAAGAGACTATAATAACCCTGTCACTAGCACAATTCGCATTCTCAACCCATCTAGCATAATATATGCGACCATTTCCAAGCATCGCGATAAAATATGGGGAGTGATTGGGTAGGAATATATTTGGCTTGTAAATATACCCAAACCAGTAATCCTTGGGAAGAATATACCAGGGCTCTTGTGGTTAATACGCTTCTAATGAAAACCACTTTATGGGAAATTCAGGTTTCATATTTTTTGAGGACCAAGCCAATTACGAAGTGTCATTCAGAAGCAGACATGACATATTAGGGGTTACATTATACTTTGCCAAAACTAATTAAATTCATGATCATGTTCAAAATTAGCTAATGTGTTTGACAGACATTTGAACATGCATGTATGTTACTATAACATCAACCTGTAACGAGCTTGTGAGAGCTGAGACCTACATCATCACACACTGTACTACCATGGATGGAGTTAATCCTTAAACCAGATAAATATTTATACCAATATACCAAAGGTGATTTGAAGCGATGCTGCCTGCAGCTGGTGCCGCTGGGCTCCACTTTTTTTTATTTATTTTTTTACAAAACTAACTGTAATTGGCAACCTCAAGGTTCTTGGAGTCATCTATAGTGAACTCATATGTACTATGCCAAGGCATGCAGCAACAATAAATGCAGATAAGAAAAGTTGTTCAGAAAGTTTTCAACTTCATTTTATAACAACCTCCAGTTGGGTATGAAGAATCACAACTCTCATGGGAGCTGGCATTCATGCTAATGATTATTATCAGTATAGTGAGTGTTCTTTAATTAAAGCTCTTCGGTTTACCATAAAAGATAATTCCTACACAAACTGTTTTTTTGTTTTTTTTTGGGATTGGCATATTTCTAGGACAGCAGGATAGTGTCCTTCTGCCTACGATGTATTAAAGCTAGAACAGTGATTTTGTACTTTGGCAACATAAATCCCTTTTTCTTGAGAATTCTTGAGAAAAAATAGGAAGGATGCCATCCCGCTATGCTAGAAATATGCCAAATGCAAATAATCACAATAAGATGAGATTATATGCGTTGTTATATGATGTAGGTGTACGTCGCTAATAAAAATTCACAAACCAGGTGAATTTTTGTGATTCTGTTCTGGCTCCAAAGTGAATTTCATAGACCTCGATCCCCATGTAGAAATACAGAAAAGAAAATGAAACGGTGCATTATACCAGTACTATACCCTGGATCCAGGGTGTACAATCACAATCTTAAGGCAGACTGTCTCCTGCACTGTACAATAATCGTAAAGAGAAAAGATCAAAGACTGCCTCTGTGAAATCCGATGCCGGTTGAGTTTTGCTCCGCTAAGCCAGAGGATTTTCATGAATGAGAATCTTAACTTTCACGGTACAGCGGTTAGTTCTTCAGTTACCGCCTGTGTACATAAAGTGCATTCGGATCATGTGATATGGTCAACTAGCCGTCGGATGACATCAGTTAGTTGAAGAGGAGGGTGAATTAGTGATCTCACCTTTCTCGAACAAACTTGGTAATAGTATCAACAAGAGTTTTGCAAACTACAGTAGCTGTAGCATTTAATCAAGACGATTTAATGATGCACGTCCTTTGCATGTGAGATGGATTTTGATGACAAAATTTAATTACCCGTGGCTCTGCTTTGTAATATTACAGTAGTTGTATCAGAGGATGGATACCTTGGGAGCTTTAGTACAGTGTAACCTTCCAAAGGAGTATTCATCAATCAAGCATGAAAGTGAATTTTCATTTCACTTTACAGTGTACTGTTGACTTTAAAAGCACTCACTACATATTTTTTTCCCTTGCCGGAGGTGAAAGTTTACAGCAGTGGAGAAGTTTAGGATCAAATGAACCCAGTTTACAATGATTATGAACCAGGAAGTGACCCCTTGGTCTTCTCTCAGAAAGCCAATATGTTTGGCAAAAATATTGCTGGTCACATACCCAAGCTAAATCAGAAATAGTGTAATAATATTCATCCCAGTTATATTTGGGATTCACCCAAAGGATGGATATACCAACCTTTAGACCTGCACATTCGTAAACTCTAGCCCCTTGATCATTTCAAAGTGGTCCCTGGTTCAACCAGAGTGTCGGTGAACCAGGAAGGACACGTTTGCCAAGAAGTGGCCCCTGGTGCTCCAAATCTAACCTTAAATTGTTACCATTGTTTACAGGATTATAAAAAACAAAGATTTTTTTGATTGAGTAAAAAACAAAGGGGCAAATCTATGGAGTTGCATATCTCTCAACGCATTGAAATGAAAATTTATGTTTAACATTATTATCTCTGTGTGTTGCATGAGGTTATAGTTAAACTGCCCATGCTGGATCCATATGCCATGGCCATAGCCGATATGTCTTTTGTCCTATATGCACGCCGCCACCAGGCGAACTGTCAGGTAAATGGTTTGGATGGCATGGGCATGGGCTGATCCAGGGTGGTTGATTGGGGGGGGGGCAAAAGTTAATTGTTATTGTTCTGTGGCTTGGGAGGTGTTCAATGAAAGTGGGTGCCCCTCCTCATTTTTTGTATAATTATGGGTGCTTTATAGATGCCAAATTGTGCTATATATTTTAAAAGAATTGTTAAAAGATGTTGAAAGAAAGAGAAGAAATTAAGAATTTTAAATTGTTTGACACATGTATCTTCATGGATATGCCAGTGATATTGGAGGGAAATGGACTTGGTGAGAGAAAAGTTAAGGAATGAACACCCATTGTGTAGCCAAATATTCTCCATAATACCCCTTCAGATATTGTGGCAGTAAATGGTTTACTGTTTAGTTTAAATGAAAAATGCCTTAAAAACAACATTAACATTAACTTTTATAGATTGCTGATTTAAACATATCTGATGAATGAACCTACACCAATACATTCTCTTTTAATTCTTCCTCTCATGAATTTACAGGGTTAGGCAAATCAAATTCTTGTTTAGGTTCTCCCCATGCAGTGTTAAAACAGTTTGAAATTTTAGCCGTGGGCTTTCTGACCTAAAAGGATTTTTTTTCCCAGTCCTGCTATTTGGGAGAGTGGTGTCCTACCCCACGGGGAGGTGTTTTGCTTGATTAATTTAATGAAGGGAAATCAATATGTTTGTTCACAGCCTTGGAAAGCCTTGAACTGACCAGTGTGAAACAAGTTGATATGATTCCATGTGGACAGAACAAGTGGCTTCAACTTGGGGCTATACATAGCTGATATATTAACCTGTGAACCCATTTGAAGGAAATGATGTGATTGTTGCCCTCAGTAGTCTTTACTGCAGTTGCTCCTTCCAACTTTGGCCGCTATAATGTAGAATTTGCAATTACAGAATTAATCAAATTAGTTTTTGGTTCCTTGCTTAAGATAAATATAAAAATATTAATGGGGGAGGGGTGAAGAGGGTTTTTAGAGGCAAGGTAAATATAAAATTTAATGGGGGAGGGGTGGAGAGGGGGTAGAAGCAAGGTAAATCTTTGTCATGCCATGCATTCAGACTACAAACTCGTAAGGGGAGCTCACAAATACCCCTCCAATTAGATAATGTCTATGCAAAGAATCCTACAGTATGTGCACATAAGGACACTAAAACCGACCATTTTGATTTCCTTGTTTACACCTTAACCTGACCAAGAATTTATTCTTTCTTTTCCTTTTGTAATTTGTCCTCCTTCATCCCTGGGTTCACATTCATGTTATCTTTGGCGGTGTCAGTCCTAACAAATGTTATCTCCACTGATTCCTCTGGTATGGAATGTGTTTTGGTTGTAATATTATCTTTTTCTAATGTCCTTGATGTCTTTCCAATGTTATCTCAACAATAACATTCCTGATTCAGATAAGAAAGGAGAGAAAAAAAAACACAATATTGCTGCTTTCCTCTAAAGCAGATTATGTGTATTTTGAAAAGAACCCGTCAACCCGCAAAATAATGGTGGATTTTCAAAAAAAAATATTTACATCATACATGTGTATCAAAAAAATAATCATCAACATTTTTTTTATTAAACATTGATTGTAATATTACTACTGCACCTGTGTTACCTGTAACTTAATGCACTAATGTATGGATGCTAAGGAGGGGGAGGGGTGCCATTTTCCCCCTAGATGGCACATTTTGCGGACAAGTGATTTCTTGACAATAAGAAAAAAAGAAAACAGACCTCTTCCATTCTGAACCCCTAACAAAATATCCCCCCAACCCCTAAGCTCAGGCCCATGATGTATTTTATTTGGATATGTTTCATTCAGATATGTTTCATTTCCATGAAGTAAATCATCAATTTTACTTTCCCCTGTACCCTATGGAATCATGGTTTTTATATCAACCTCATCATCTGTCCTTAAAGTTCATCTTAGGTTACCAAGGTTAATATGGTGGTGCTGAATACACTTTTTATATATATATATATATTGTGGTGCAAGTTCGTACAAGTTGCTGCAAGTTCGTACAAAGAAACATACAATAAAGATAGTATGCAATAGAATACTGTAGATAGTGCTTGGTCACATCAGAGAGCCACCACACTGTGCACTGAGGCAGTCTTGTTTCCTAATGTAATTATCTCGTTCAGTAGATCCCTGTACATCTCTGTAAACCCCCTCATGTCCCACAGGTCATCTGAGGTCATCAAGGCTAATATCGTGATGCCAAGTTCTGAATATGTTCTCATTAAAAAGTAATAATAAGTAAGTAATAATAAGTAAAAATGTTGGTAACTTCTGAGAGGAACCATGCATGCACTGCTGCAGCTGTATAGTTCCAAAACTGATCTCGTTGAGTGTAGTATCATCTCTGTACCGCATCATCTGTCAATTATAATATTGCTTTTAGTATGTGTTTACTTCCGGTCCACCGGTTTACATCTTCGGCTGTCAAACATGCAGCTTTCTTAATTCGTCACAGATCTTGTCATTTCTAATAAAACCCAAAACTTTCCAAGCACTGTCTCAATATCTCCATTTATAAATGAAAAAGAAAAAGGATGTTTTCTCAAAATATTTTATGATGCAGTCAGGATCCGCTACAATGTTGATTGAAAAATTGTGATGTCTTTTTATTGAAAGTATCATTTGGCGCCTTGCAATTTCTACAATTGTTACTGTCATTCATCACAGGCACAAATCAAAAAGTTAAAGGTGTCATCACTGATATGAATGCCTCGCCCCCAATCCTTAGTTCTTGGGTTCCCCGACAAATGTGTAACATCATGCCCCCAATCCTTAGTTCCTAACCCCCACCCCTAAACATCCCCCACCCCTATTTCTTCACCCCCTAAGCATCTATCGACCCCTTAACATCTCCTCTCAATCCTGCTAATATTACAACCTATTAATGCAAACACAGTTTTGATGGCATTAAAAAAAAATCCACTGTATAATATTGACACTGTCAATATTTTTTCTTTTAAATTTCATATATAATTCATACCCAACTTGATGCTCATTCCCATGAACTTTGTCCTTCAATCATTTTAACAAGCTGATGTTCGTCAGTTTTCAATCATGTTTATCAGTTGCAGCGATAAGTAACAAGCCAATTGGCCTTAGCTTTTACCTGTGCAATTCACTGACCCCAGTTTCCTGAAAAAGAACAGGAATTATTGGAAGCGGTGTAAGATGTGACAATTCATAACATCATTAGTGTGAAGCTGACAAAAAGGTTTTGTCTTCAGTGCTAATCATCTGTGTGTTTCTAATTCTGGGATATCCTTTAAGGCAAAGAATTTAACAATTGACAACCAAAAGGTTCTCCAGGGCCATAAATTCAACTGGTAAAGTCAACTTGCAACTGTTAATTAGGAAGTTTTGTTAACACCAGGAGGTGACACTAGCATTGGCACAGGTCAAAAGGTCAAATATTTTGTACCAAATTGTACTTGAGCTGTCATCTGTAATAATTCTTTCATCTTGGAACTTCAATGGTAGTAGGTCAATGTTTGTTGTCCTGTAACACTTGGAATGTTATGGTTTTTCATGAAAGGCCAAAACTGCCAAAAAGGAAATTATCTTTGGAATTTGAAAAAAAACAGTGAGGACATAACTTATAGACTGTGATCAGAAATTTCACTTCTTTGGAAGCTTAGGATGTCAGAATGTATGGTTAGAAGGTGCAAAATAAAAGAAAGCATGTATGTACTCATCTATATACATGTATGCACATAAACATAATACGCAGTAGTTCTATGGGCAAGTGTGTTACATATATAATCTGGAATTTTTGGATATTGTGATCCATCTCTCTATCGCTGTCAACACAGCTAGCAATCAACCCTTTATAATATATCTGAGCAATAATCAATAAAATATAAGGCATATATCAGCATTATAATTCACTTTCCATCATGTTTCTACCCTCTGCAATTCTCCAAGTACCTGTCATTTTTAGGGCTTAATCGTACTGAACACTCATATAAACATATTGTTCACTTTGAACAATATTAAACAAGAACAAGAAAGAAAGCAACATCATGTCGCTTTGGAGAGATGTGGTGTGACTGCATGACTTAGTATTAAATGGTACTGCTCCTCTGTACCAATCTGACCTTGTTCAGCTACAGTGTATATGCCCCAAGTCAGTGTGGACTAAGCTCATCAGAACAGTTGCTTCTTGTTGAACATCACTCTAATAACCACTGGGGAAAACCTTTGTTTGAGGCTGCATCAGCTTGCCTTTGGAATGCGGTCTACTGCCTCCACTTATGCTTTCAAGACTGGTTTGAAAACATTTCTTTTTAAGGGAGCATTTGATGTTTAATGTCTTTGTTTGTCCTTCTCTGTCTGGCCGTTGGTTGCATAGCTCCATGAGGACACCGGCGCTTTATAAATTTACATAATTATTAATTAATGTTATTATTATTAATATGTTAGTGCCATTTTCTCATTTCAGGTAATAACTATCCGGGGACGCCGCCCTCGTCTCAACCAAGCTTCCCCATCATGCCAGCCAACACCTACCCCAACAACGCACCTGTGAGTCCACTCACGGATAAAACAAACCGCTACTCTTCAGGGTCTACCGCTTCAGCAAGTTCGTCTGGGAACTGGTCTAACAGAGGTAAATGTTTCTTCCAAATAAGATTTTAAGGCAAACAACCCTTGCAAATCTGCTAGACTGGTCAGTTCATTTGCTGTTATGTATGGGACTATGACCCAATCATGACTCGCATTGTGGATGGTGGGGGGACTTGGGGGCGGGTGGTGGTAAAATCCATTCTGGCATGAGAGTCCACAACCTTAATACTGGAATTTAAATGAATAAATTTGGTGAAAAACCCTAAACAATAAAAATAAGGACTTGGCAGATAGTAAGCACGATGGGTTTACTGGCTCGTTCACCACGATCCATCTGATTGCCCCCGCTGGTAGGTAATGAAGCTACTGATCTTGACATTGAACAGAAAGCACCATGCGAGTGGGTGGTTTGTTCGCTGATTCTTTACAAATCTATCACCGATATCACTCAAAACAATTTCCAAACCATATCCTATCATCTGCTGACAAGGTTCCCTCACACTTGTTGTCTTTTTTGTACAATCCTCTTTCATCTCTTACCCTGCCTAATGCTCCATGCTCAGCCAATTATTGCTTCTTTCCACGTCTTCTCCATTCCTAATCTTCTTCCTGCGCAACAAACCAATCCCGAGAACTTAGCAGTCTCGTGAGGAATCTGGAAGTAGCCTCGAAGCTCCCAGCAAGTCCGAAAATGTTGAAACTCAATATCGGACGGAGATTTGATTAAATTTTAGTCGAAGGGCACGATGAGTTTTGATTCTTGATTTAAATAATGTTGAAAGTGTTATAACATCAGTTTTGCTTAGATAGAAATTAATCTAGGAAAATATTTGGCAGAGAGTATTAAAATTATATATAATTGTTCTAGATGTGTCAAATTGTTGGAATGGACAGCATGAGGAAACCTCTTCATCTTATCCTGTATGCCCTAGTTTTCTGTCGGGGGACTGGGCACGTTTTGTCCTTTGACAGTGTAGAAAATTAGAAATTTGCCCAGAAGCCTTTTGGTGGAGAGGGAAATTTCAGCAATCAAAATGTATGGGATGGCTGGTTGGTACATATGAAAAATAATCTCATCCTTGTATATAAATAGCATCAATTTCCTGTAAAAAATTTATTGCTAAAACCGTTTACATCTGATTATAAGTTTGAAAAAAAATCTCAATAAAAACATTATGGACATTCTAAGATTTACTGAAACCCCCATGCACGATGAGAGTATCAAAAAGTATGAGC
>JAODFY010133995.1:0-11260 GCA_027580055.1 Paracaudina chilensis | reverse complement strand
GGGGTGGGCGGAGAGGAGTGGTAGGAGAGACAGATTACATAATACCTCCCAAATTATGGGGATGTTATATTGCATCATCCACAGGTCTTGTTTGAATATTTTTTTCTTCTGAAATAGTGAAACCGGTCACTCCCAAGCAGAAGACACCATCTCATGGCATCCTGAAGATGACTGGAGACACCACCAGTGCCAAGAAGAGGAGTAGGGTCATGTTTGCATCAGATAAAAACAACAACAATGATAGTGACTCAGATTCATCAACATCTCAACTCATGGAAATTGAGGTAATGCTTCGATGATAGAAATTCAAAATCAACTATATATTATGGGTAAATACAAGGTCTTTGTCGTACATTTTCTCTCACTTTGGGGTCCTCTTTTGTTAAATACAGCACGTACAGATGCCAATCTTTTCTCCAAAGAAGTTCGGGGGCCACAGCATATCTAAAAAAATATTGTGTGAGAATTAAAAAGTCAACTCAAAGGTAATTTTCTCAAAACATGGGGTATTACTCTCAAACCATAGAGCTATGCTTAATGAAAATCCTGTGTCATGTTTGGCATAAATGAATGCTTCTTATAGCATTAAGGTAAATAAAATATTTTCCCTCTTAAATGTTTCTCTTGAATATTTTAATTGAATTGTAATGAATAAAAATGTGCTGGTGAATAGAGGTGAGATTTTATCTGCTTTTCTGAATTTCATCTCAAATGATTCATTTTTGGTTTGGTTCACAGATGGATAATGCTCCCATCTCATCAACATTTCCAACATTACAAAGCAAATCAAACTCAAAGAAGAAAACCATCCCTAGTCAGACTGTCACTCCTATTCATGTCCGCCCATCCCCACGAAGAAAGGTTGAATCGCCTGCGATGGATATATCTCCGCTGAGAGAGAAAAACATTAGGCAGCCAATCTTGTCGAAAAAAGTTCAGACTCGGCCAAAGAAAACTGAGGTAAGTACTGAAGAGGAATGCTCAGCATATATATGACAAACATGTCTGGATGTATCTCATCATTTCTAGAAAAAAAAAGGAAAAAAAAAGCAATTTTTTAATGTTTTTACCATTATTATGTTTTTATCATTATCCAGAAAAGACAATAGTATGATATAGTATGATATTTGCATATGTCATCACATTCCGAGTCCGAGTCACTGGTGTCCGAGTCACTGGTGTTCGAGTCCGGTCTCGAGTCCTCCAGCACTGATATTTGCATATGTCATCACATTCCTACTAAAGTGACATAACTGCTGGAGAGTTTTCCCCGGCCCACTAGGTGCTCAGTGTTGTGTTGAGGTCCCTGTGCTCCTGTAAGGACCTACTGCAGAGAATACAGTAGTAATATGTTTAGATGTGCCCTGACCTACTGCAGAGAATACAGTAGTAATATGTCTGGATGTGCCCTGACCTACTGCAGAGAATACAGTAGTAATATGTCTGGATGTGCCCTGTCATTTCTGGAAATGTGCCTGAACAGGCATAATTTTTATGTTTTTCACCATTATCCAGAAATGGCAAGATTGTCCCCACTGCTGCGTTAAAGGTTCTTGTGTGCTGGAAATATATGGGTTTTATGGGAGCACAGCTTGGGGGTTAATTGTTTCCAATTCCATGAATGAGAAGATTGTGCCCCATAAGATAGTGTCATGTATTTGCCTCCAAAAATATTTCAGGTTGTGTCTAAACAAATATATACCTGTACACATAGCACACAAAAATATTGTCTCTCCCCCCCCCCATGAGACATGTGTGCCCCCTAGCATGAGAACTCTTTTTCTACTTGCTCCTTAAGACGTTAATTCTTGTAGTACCACCGTGACTGCACTGTACGTACAAACTACACAAAAATGTTTTACCCTGTAAGACAGATCTGCCCATTAATTACTAGCCCCCATAGATGGTGTGTATGGATCTACATTACAGGTTTCAAGCATACACAACCTTAAAAAAATATTTCATTATATTTTCTTACCTCAACATCTGACTGTTAAGTGTTTGCTGATCATTTCATTTGTATAAAGGTATCAAGATAAAATTGGTTTCCTGTGCACCCATCTATCTTGTCCACAGGCTCCCGGCCCACCCGGGAACACTAGAAAGACACCAAAGAAGGCATTTCGTGTCAAGAACTGGGGCGATTCTCCTTACCGGAAGAAAAAGAAGACCACTCCAACCAAGCCAAAACAGCAGGACATCTCATGGTTTGAAAATGATGCAGTGTTTGGATTTTTTGACTAGGTGTAATAAACTTATTATTCAATCCATGTTTTTACACTCATATCATTATATGCATTCAGTTCACAATGTATTAAATATCAATCTCTCTGTATACATAGACCTATACCAATCAGAATGATATTATTCATAAAATTGGCAATGTTTGATCAATATCATAGGTTCTGCAATTTGAGGGTATGACTAGACAAAAGTTTTTCCAATGCAGGAATGTTAAAGGTGGGGTTGCAAGTAGCAAAACCTATAAAAAAAGTCAGATTTTCAATTGGCTTAGTTGAACATTGAAATGAATGAACACATCCCTGTTGTAGTAACTTCAAATGCAACTATAAACACCTCAGTTTATAGCTAATAACATGTTCATTAAATTAGGAATCTGTGAGTTTTCGGTGTCACCGGAAACTCATGTGAATTCGCTACTTGCAACCCCGCCTTTAATGAAATATTTTTTATATTAAAACAAAAAATTGAGGGCATTGAGGGTAAAAGAAGTATAATATAAAATAGAGTCATGTTTTCGGCATATATAGTCATATTTTAATTAAATATTCACACATAAATTAAACAGAAAACCCACCCGTATTAACAACCCGCATGTAACAGAAAACCCACATGATACAAAAACAATAAAAACGCATGGAACAGGAAACCCACCTGAAACAGAAAATCCCGTGTGAAACCGAAAACCCACCGGGAAACAGAAAACCCACCGGAAACAAAAGACGCACATGGAACAGAAAACCTTCATCAACAATCCGGCACTATGTACCCTGCCTCCCGATCAAAAGTACATATGCAGGAGGAGACGGACAAGAAGTGGGAGAGGATGAGACAGTATAGCTGTGAGGTGGAGAGGTGAGGAGTTTATGAACGCAGGGGAGGCAGCAAGGCAGTCCAAGGCACTCATGTGCCACCAGGACGACAATTGGGGGAAAGCACCAGGAGTGAGGCCAAATTATGAGAAGATTGTAGATGGTTGTGAGAGTGTGACCGGTTCTGAAGTGTTGAGTGGCTCAAATTAAGGGGGAAAATATGTGGACAAAAGTGACATAAAAACAGTTCCTGAAGCTGAACCCGGCATTCGTGGTTTGTTTCCACGTAGCGCGGCAATAGTTATGATTCATGATATAAAATCAACCATAATAATCATCAACAACATTAATGATTTCATAAGCTTGTTATATATTTATCCATTCTGATGCTCACGCGCCACAAAAGCATTCGGCCTTCGAATCCACGACGTGTTACCTGGGTTACTGTATTTTTTTTTGGCGCGGTACAACAGAAATGGGTCTAATAACAAATTGTCACTGACAATTTACGAACTAAATATTGATCACGGAAAGAGTGAAAATCGAAGCATTTCCTGTGAATATCCGCGCGATCAAGGTGTTTGCTTGTCAATTACTTTTATATCTTTACAATTGACTCCTACGCATTGTCGCTCATACAAGGTTATAGATGTGTGGTTAGCTTTAAACAGGTTCGATTATATCGATTGGTATCGAACGGATCAAGTATTCTTATAAAAAAAAAACTTGTTATTTTCATATGCGTGAGTTCATTGGCCGTTTGGTAGTACCTTACTATAATATAGCAGTATAACCACTGAACCGTACCACGTACAGTTCACATATGTGTACTTTGTATGATCGACATTTTCTACAATATCTACAGTGCGTGGGCCTATTGTCTATTACGTGTATAGTGTCTGATTGAAAACAATGCATTAACAGAATATTACAAAGTAGTTCCTTTGATAGAAACAATGTATTATCGTGTTGGTGAGCTCATAGCAAACCCACGTGACTTTAACCCACAAACGTATATGTTATGTACATTATGAAAAAGTTTGTCTTGTTTTAATGTTAATAAATGCATTTAAAGTTGATACAAAATATTAAAAACCTTCATAGAAAGTGTCTCAGACTTTTGCAAATGAACCTCATTGTATGTTTGGAATTTTCTACTATGTCTACAGTGCGTGGGCAGGCCTATTGTCTATTATAGTAGTCTATAGTCTAGTATATATAGTGTCTGATTGAAAACAATATATTAACAAAATATTACCAATTAGTTCGTTATAGTTATAGAAACAAGGACCATGAAGAACTTACTGAAGGGGACTGGGGCTGAGCTCTGTGCAGAGATCTAAACCATATCACTTACTGAAGGGAACTTACTGAAGGGGACTGGGACAAATATCTGTACACGAAAATTACATTACGGAAAACCTGGAGTAGCATACACAGGAAAACAACTTTTGAAACACTCAAATGACCGTCGCAACAGCTAAACAATATGCAAGATAGTTCCCAATGCATTAAGCACGCAGTTTGTTATTTGGCTATGTTTTGTCTTCACATTCCGATGGGACGTAACTGCCAAGAGAATTATCCATGGCACCGCTAGTTTCTCGCTCGAGAAAGCCGGCTAGCAGCGTAGTCACGAGCTTCGCGTGTTCGTATGCGTACCGTACCTACTACAGAGATTACAGCAGTAAAATGTCACCGTTTAATATCCAACAATGATAAGGTAGTTCACACTACATTGTTTGCAAAATCTAGGAGTCTACTCGACGTGTGCCATTTGAGAAGTTTCAAAGGACCAATTACAAATCAGGTTTCAGCTACTTCAATGTCAAAACTACCCCGATTTTATTGCCACTAAATATACTTACTTTGTCTTTGTCTGTTATTGATGCTTTATCATGTTTACTATTATTATTATTATTGCCCAGCTATTATCGCGGAACAGGCCCCCTGTGTAACCACATGCGCTGCCCCAATCACCCAATAAGCGCACGAACACTCAACACCCAGATGTATTTAATTTGATCCGACAATGAAACTATATTTTCTTCTATGGAAAATAAAAGCAGATTCACTTCATATCTGTTCTATATTTTGAAAGGGAATTATTACAGATTATTTACAAACAGACAATAGGAGGAGATATGGGTGTCATCATCTAACAATGGGCACGTTCCCTTAGGTTTTAGCTTATTTTGAGATACTGTTTGAGGCGCACGTTTCTGAAGTGTGTCTGCGGGAGACGACGGCGTCTGAGTCCAAGGCCATCTCGCTTTACTCGGTAGATGACCCACCTATATACAAGGGGCGACAACTACGAAGAACAAGAAGCATATATGTCTGTACGGCCTCCCATGGTTGTTATTATTATAGCTTGTAACTAATGTTCGAGTATTATCCTTGATTAATCGAGTGCGGTGATAATGAACAATGCCATCAATATTATACTATACATAATTACTGGTGGAAGATGACAACAATTTGTAGAATGGATATTTGGAAGACGAACAAGGATGAAACATCCACATCAGCCGTAGAAATTGGCTTTGCGGTGGAAAGGTTGCTTCGCGGTATGACACGCTAGCTTCACCTCGAAGCTAGGAATTTCAATAATAACGATAAAACTAACGGGAAATATTTAATAAAAGCAAACGCGTTGACGGAAGTTTTCTTTTGTCATCTTTTGTTCAAAACGAGATTTAGTGACGATGCCATTGTCATTGGATGTTTTGTTTGTACCTCCATCATCCATATGGCTTTAAAAAAAAAAAAACACACACGTGACCTTTGATTTGACATTCAACGCCATTTATTATGCCAAATAGTAAGATAAGGTAAGGTAAAATACGATAAGATATATATCCCACTGACGTCATTAGCAATTTTGGTTGTAGGCCTTTCAGTGGCCTAATTCTTCCCAGCCATCTTCATTTTCATAATGTTTCATTTTTATTTTTTGAATTATCCACAAATGAATAAACAACAAATGCTGAATGAAACCGAAAAGAAACTGAACCCCTAATCGCGCATTTAAGAACCAACTGCTTGGGCAAACAAATTATAAAGGTTATTAAGCGAGTGTTGACCCCTAGTATCATCTACCGCGTAATGTATCCACCGTATATCGTAATCAAAATCCGCCTCTTTTTACCTTTAACTTTACCCTTGCAACGACCCATAGCACAATATATTATCTACGCTGAGCATGGGGCACATGCATGCAGAGCATGAGGCACATGCATGCAGGACACGTGGGTCATGGGTGAGGGGGCCCCCGTATCATCAATACATATAATACCCATCTTAAATATAAAACCCACCATAAATCAAAAATAAATGTAATACCCAACATATATGTAATAACACATTAACCATGAATGCTATAATCTGACCACATCATAAATGTAATAAAATTAACCATAATTGTAATAATCCGACCACACCAACAATGTAATAACCTATTAACCATAAATGTAATACTACCTTCCGTCTTTCTCCTATCAAGGTATAAAATAGCAGCATTTACTGTGTAGAGTATATGAGCGGCCTTCGCATCGTTCCCCCCGTGACGTGTCAATGAAGGTGAAATTCTTTAGTAAAAAATTGAAATTACTCAACAAGGCAACATGCGGGAATCTCAAAATTTTGAGTGCTTGGTTTTGAAATATCCTCTTTTCATCTGTGCCAGTTTAAAGGCAATCTTCTGCGCATGTCGCTTGACCTTTAACCATAAATGTAAAAAACTGACCGCATCATAAATTTAATAAAAATTAACCATAATTGTAATAATCCGACCACACCAACAATGTAATAACATATTAACCATGCATAAATGTAATATAATGGTTCGACCATTCATCACAGATGGGACTATGATATACGTGAACAGAGAATTGTGGTGAAGTGTGTAACGTTAGCTCCGTGGCATAATCGCGCATGCGCATTTAAAAGTCGCATATACAAACTGAGATTTCATACATAGCCTATAGTTGTGACACGGACAATTTCTTCTGATGAACTCTTTCTTAAGGGATTATGGACCCCCCCAAAAACAGAACACAAAAAAAACAATAAATTTTCAACGAGAGGCTTTACGTTGAAAAATATCGTACAACGTCTCTGGAAATAAACTGTCCAATCTGGAAACGGCCGAAAATCGGCCAAATTTGGGGCCAATTCCAGATTGGGCAAAGTATTTCCATATACCTCATATGAGCCGCTCTTTAACTTGCTCTAGGTCTGCCTATCTCCACGAAGACCACGAAAATGTATAGCAGCTATACCCACTTTTTCTAGTTCACAATGAGCCCGGCATTTGGCAATTTTTGTTGCGTCATAGCGAAATGCGCATACAAAAGACTCCCCAATCGCGTCATAACGGACACGACGTCTCTGGAAAAAAACCCTGTCCCGGTCTGGAAACGGACGAAAATCGGCCAAATTCGCCAAATTCGGGGCCACTTCCAGATTGGACAAAGTATTGCCAGATGCCTTGTTAGCTCTTAACGTTTACTAGGTGTGGCTATCTCCATGGCGACCTCGAAGATGTCGCAGCTATCCGCTTTCCTAGCCTTATAATAGTGAAACCGGAATTTCGCTAATTTCGTTGCGTCACCGCGAAATATGCGCACAAAAGACCCCCAATCGCGTCATAGCGAACACGTATCTGCATGGACACACCTTGTCCAATCTGGGAACGGCCGAAAATTCGGCAAATTCGCCTCTTCGGGCTACTTGCAGAATTGACAAACTATTTCCAGATGCCTTGTCTGGGCTAGATGTAAGGACCACGCGGTACAGATTGGGCAGTAACATATCCATATGGTACAGGCATATACAATATTTTAATAACAATTCCAAGACGACACAGCCGCTTAAAATATATTATGTTGCCTGAAACATTGACATGGACGTCCGAGGGTGTGGGGGTGGGGGGACCAAGGAGGTGGCCCCTGGAATATAAAAATAGTAAAACAAAATAATAAAAAAAACTTCACTCTCTGACCGTGGAAGCTAGTCTGTCCTCTGAATGCCCATGAACGTTGGTTGAATTATTCTGTCATATACAAATTAATAAAGCATCGAGGCTGTAATTTTCCTCTGAATTAAATTTCTCTGAAAATCTGAATTTGTAGGTTCCTTCCCTAATATTGCGGAATTAAGCGATGCTGATATTAATGTTGCAAGCGCGGCGGATCATTTTATTTTTTATTTCGCCCCTTGGCACTTAGCACATGAATGATCTGTATATATATATATATATATTATATATATATATATATATGATTGATATTGGTCGCTATGTTAGCCCCCGCGCGCGGAATTATCTCACGGTGGAGTTAAGTCAAGACTTGTTACTCTTCCAACCGATATCTTTCCAGCTTGCGAACATTTTTTTTTGTCAACCCGTTACACTTAAAATTAAGTGTGAACGAAGTGTAAGTGCTTCCCGCTAGGTATGAAATAATAAACATGAACCGTCCCATGATTTTTTTTTAGTTTAAATTTCGTTCGTAAATATCAAAAAATATTTGATATTCCTTCTGCACATGACTAATTCGATGGAACATACACGGCACGCCGAACAGGCCATAAAAGCCCGAGGTGACATTAAGTTGATGTAAATGATGTGTAAAGACGCTATGTAATAACTATTTAACGTTTGCATTCAATCATCTGCAAAATTGATCGAAAGATTTCAGAGATGATCTTGAAGGGCGGTCATGTTTACTAACATGGCGTACTAAAATCTCAAAAGTTAACTTTTGGGCGAGCAAAAAAGTATAAAAAAAGTAGCCAACTCCAATATGTTTCATTTTATATACCGGTATTTTGAACCGATGAAGAGCTTCCTAGAAAACAGCCTTCCACAAGCTTGTTTGAATTTTTCGGGTTATCACGTGTCAGTTTTATTTTAATGTTGAAAAAATCCAGGGCTTGAAACAAATCTGTGACATCACTGCGCCGCGTTTAGTAACAGTGGTAATGGGAGGCGTATGTGGCGTACTAATATCGTATGTGACAGATGACACTGTGGGCAAGACCACGTGACTAATTACAATTGCCAGCCACACGTCACACATTATTACGCAATATATGTTTTCGGCTTAGCATTAATATAGCATAATCGCAAATATCTGTCCTATAGTATAATACAGTAACTTTAAATGTATCACGTGGTATAAATCTAGCCTACATGATCTTTCGTATACGATATGAGTTATCAGAACGTCGGTATACAGCTTTAATTAATTAGGATTTATCGACCACGTGTTTAGCCTTTTATTCTGACACTTCTGTTGTCCTTAAACGTGTCATAAAGGGGATGTAAAAAAAACCCGCGAAAACTCCGCGATGTAATCTCCATGGATACCATGCTAAATATCTTCTTTGCCTATACATCCCGGCAGCGTTACTTATCCCTAGGACGAATGAGGCCAATTTCCATAGATTCAATGAATTTTTGAAATTTTTTAACAATATTTATGAATGTTTATGAATATTTAAGAAATTGGCCTCATTCGTCTTGGGGGAAATACGTATCCCGGCAAATGCCGCCATCTTGGGAGGAATTAGAGATTACGATATAACGAACCCTGTCAGAAAACGAACGTCTCGATTGTACGGCTATCCGATCCTCGGGGTCGCCGTCGGGGGGCTAAACGACGTCGTTTAAGACCACGTCAAACAGCATGACGAACCGGGGAAGGCGTTTAAGTGCGCATGTCAGAGTAAACGGTTGGGACAAGTCAAGGTTAATTCCCCGCTGGTGGGATTCGCATCTTGATACAATATACTCTCGTCGAACGAAACGCAAGGAGAAATAAATGTGTACAAGAGAGAGAGAGAGAGAGGACAGTGTAGTGACGGGGCAACTATGACAACTAAATAGAAAGTCCCGTCATCTTCTATTTCGATACAAGATCGCACTTAAAATTGACGGCATACGAGGCGGAGGAACGCTTGATGAAGTTCACGAATACTTTTTATGTTGTATTACGTTCATGTTGAGGAATTGAACAAAATTGTATTATATATCTGCGACAATCGTGGATTATCGACCGACAATCTTGGATTATCGGCCAATAATCTTGGATTATCGACTTTTTTTGTTAACGACTTGTTTGTTCTCTCTATCGATATATGAAGCATCTTATACGGACGATCAAAAAAAGAATATTTTTTTAAAATTAAGTGTAGGTATTAAACAACGCCATTGTAATTTTTAATCGCCATCCTCCATATATATATATATATTAGGAATTTCTGACAGAATATATGTACGTAAAGGACTGGTGAAATGACGGAATTGATGGACATATTTCAAGACACGAAATACCGTAATCCGCCGATCCCGTGGCGACCGCAACCGTAACTGGCGCCTATACTCCGCTGGGTAACGTGTTCTTATTGGCGATCCATGTTCGTACCCATCCTTCACAACAAACCTTTCGTTACAAAAGTGCCCAGAAGGGGGTACCTTTATCACAATTACAGAATAGTTATAATTATTGAAAAAATACGATTTTTCCCTTTCATTATTTATATAAAAAATGGTATTCAGTCTCGGAAACTTAAGTGCACTGCTGTTTCAAAGGACGTCTTTTTTGTTCTTTCACTTGCTAAAGGTCAAGTCATGAAGTTGTAGTAAGATTTATAGTTGGACCACTTGTGGCGTCCTTGTGGGCTGATGTAAACTGTTATGAAGTTACAACCTAACTTGAATTGGTATCCTATACGCTATGTTGATAGTGGGGCTCGCTATGTAGCCTAATAGAATGTAACTCGACGCTAGGCCAATTGACAGAGCACTGCGGGGTCTTCGCTTTTGTTTGGGGTGCAATGTTGTGGATACGACAGCAATCAACGTCACTATATAGAGATAACAATTGTACGGACTTGTTTAATGTACTGTGACGTCACAGTCCGACCCATTCTGATAGCCTATACGTGTCGATAAAATAAAGGGCGTATATGCCTATATTGCTACAACTTTATCGTTTTAATATATTGCGTAAACCAAATGAATCCAGCTGACCAGCACCAATACGCCAAATCTGCTGTATTGCCCTGATCGAGGGAAACCAATGGTGGCGCCATACTTGAAGGTCTTGTGACGGGGAAGTTGGGGGTTTGGGGAAACAACATTTCGTGGGTTGACGTTTTTTGTATGGTAAAATCAGGCGCGTAGCGAGAGATTTGTCGGG
>JAODFY010133884.1:0-11262 GCA_027580055.1 Paracaudina chilensis | reverse complement strand
AAGCTTAAAGAGACAATGTAGTCCAAGGTATTTAAAGAGACATTGAAGTCCAAAACTAAAAAAAAAAAAAAAAAAAAGAGCGATTACAAAATAAAATAAATAACATTTGTCCTGTTTTACCAATTAGTTATAGTTGGATATTTTTTTACATTTCACCTTACCTGCACCGCAGCCTACTGTTCTATCTCATAAAATGATTTTTTTTTACATAGTTATAATGTTTGAATGTTAATAAATACAAAAAAAAATGCCGTTTGAATTACAACCCCCCTTTTTTTTAGAGCAGAAGGGGTTGCTTTCCCTTGAACTCTTTACACTTTAAACTTACTTATTAGCCCAGACATTTGTATTGTAACAGTACCAGTAGCACATGTCTCCAATCCTGATGAGCAGGAAACAGCGGCACAATTTTTGATCACGAAATGTACGGCGATAGAATAAAATGTAGTCAACCTTTTTACGTATTATATTTTATTACAAATATGGCCGAATTAGCAATACTTCGAATGAACTGAAGTACGCGATCTTTTTTTAATATCTACAAGTCAAATGTCTCCAAGTCAAGTCGCAAGTCATTATTTTTTTTTTAATCTGTAAAGTCACAAGTCATTTTCTCTCAATTGCAAGTCAAGTCAAGTCACAAGTAAAAAAAAAATGCGACTCGAGTCGACTCGAGTCTCAAGTCATTGACTCGAGTCAACAACTCTGACTATAAGTGACTAGTGGGCATTAGTGGTACTTTCCGATTTGTGGTACTTTCCGATTTGTGGATACCTCATGGTATACATGGTATACGTTTTCCATAATAATATTAAATATTACTACAACGGCTATAGCAATATTACGAACACATTGATTTGTTATAAACAATAACAATTTAGTAATGTTCTTAATGTGATTTGTGTTAATAATTATCAAATTTGATAACCAGGATGGGTCCAAATATGTGTACATGACATCGATGTCGCAGATTAAAAATAGGGATTCCTTACAAGCTCTAACGTTAGGCAATTTCATTACTAGTATACTCTTATAGCCACTGGTCTAAACAACTAACGTTAGTATATCTAACGTTGGTATATCTAACGTCAGTATATCTAACGCTAGTATATCTAACGTTGGTATATCTAACGTTAGTATATTTAACGTTAGCCTATAGCTTTTAAAGCCAAATGCAAGTCTGGCAGCAGTCCGAAGACTCCAATAGCATTCAATAGCATTAATTGTGGTCAACGTTTAATGAGGCTATGCTTTTTTTTAAGAAAGGTTTGTCAGTTAACAGAAATTACAATTGCAAAAAATAAAACAAGAGGTCGATCCACGGAGTTGCTGATCTCATCGCCAAATCATGTTCAATGTCCGTCTGCACAAATTCCCGAAAATTTTACACCATAAGTGTAGAATAAAGTTATGTAGCTTTTAAATTGAATATAGCCTAATGTGAAGAGATAAATATTTTTTCAATGCTATATTTCGTTCTCAAAATGTATATTTAGCTTGCATCAATATATGCTAGTTATTGACCCAATGAAATATGTTGACTATATGTACCAAGTTCAATGTGAATCAAACAATGTTTAGTAATATGACCTCAATTGACCCCTGATGACCCCTCCATATGACAATCAAAATTTTCAAAAATTGGCGCAAAATACGTATTTTCTCCCAAATATAACATTTTCTGATAATTTCCAGCAAAAATTGTTTAAAATTTGAATTTTGGTCAAGACTGAAAAATATGATTTTTGCCACAAAGTTCAAGCTCCACCTATTTTGCCACGTGTGAGCTTATTAGTTCATTTTTGTAGATGATCTCAAAAAACATTTTTTGTCCCAAAATTGACCAAAAAGAGTTTTCTCTAATTTTTATTACCTTAATGAATTCGTTCACGTGTGATGCTAGCTTATGCACTGACTGATATACCGAAAATGAAGTTAATCGGTCATAGGTTGTTTGTTTTATGTCCAAATAACTGTATTTTCCCCCAAAATTGAAATTTGACAAAAAATACTTATTTTTCTCCAAAATTATCATATTGATCTAGTTTTTATACCACACAAACACACACACACACACACAAGTGTGCACACACGGACAGTGGTTTGGGTGTACCCCCTTACTGGACCCCCTGGTACCCATAGTCACTTCACCATAGGATACCCCTTGATGGTCGCTACTAACCCACACCGACCATTTCCATGGAAACCGTTGCTATGGTGACAGGCAATAGTGTTTATTGGTCTCAAATCAATTACAATATCTCATCAGCCCCTTTGATGGATTTTTTCCATGATATCATGATGTTGTCTACATTGTTATTAGAATACGATCAGTTTTGCTGTAGTATGCATATATACCGTATGCATGATATACATGGCCCTGTCAGACAAATCAAACAGTTACATCTAACAGTGCATTTTTTATAAGGTTAAAACCTGGAATGGGGATTCTCCGCCTTTCCGAATTTGGAACAAAGGGTTGGCGCCCTCTCTTCTCCGACCCCTATATCTAATAAGAAACGTGAGAATTTCACAAACATCGTTATTTAGCTGTGATGCCAACTTTACTGCAACACAACAACATGACAATTGGAATAATTATACCAACATATCGAGTTAGCGTTAATTTGGAAACTCGGTAAAAAGCATATTTATGTTGAGATGTCGTGTTAATATAATTGGTAACTATACATCTCACAAGTCCATCCAGGACCACCACAGGTACGTAGGCTCATTAAGCAGCATGGTATTTTCCGCAAATTGTCACACGTTTGCATGACATTCAGCCTGAGGACCTCATTGAGATTTCCTTTATCCTAACCTTATAGACCCTACAATCTTGACAATACCCTAACCATTGCTTGATCTTCCGAGACCCTACTGTTTCCATTGAATTCCTTCTTTCCATAATTCCTTTGGCTGGGTCCTCAGACTAAATAACCTGCTAACGCACACACACACACAGTCAATACAATTAAAAGCTGACGGTATGGTTCTATTAAATATTCTATACCAAGCATGTCAAATTTGATAAAAAATTAAACCATAAGTAATCCAAAAATCCTTAACAAAAATTACTAACTACAATACACTATAAATATATGAAGAGAAACCAGCAGACGATATAGACAGATGGGAGTATTGTCTCATACATTAATCAGTTTAGCATTACTCCACTTCATTGATTATTGAGGTTATAAACGAGCGTGTTACACAATGAGTTATTTGATGCTGTTTCTTCAGAATCAAGAATTTCCGTGTTGAGAGCTGTTGACGTAGGTAAGTAGTAGCAACGAATTTTAATTAAAGGGTTTTAATTAAAAATGTGTACATTTTATACAAAATGCATTTCAAAATGCAAATCCGTTATCTGGTGACCACGAAGATAATATTCTTCTATTTAAGACTGCACGTTGCGTAAAAAACCTTCACTTTATCAGTCAAAGTTAACAGATTTGGGAAGGACATTTTTCTATAGGTCGCAATGTACTGTTCTAGTTTGGCCTCAAATGAGTTAGCATTGGCTGAGTTTAACAAACAGAATATTGCCCTTTAAAGAAATTATAACAGAATATTTGATTTTAATAGAAATTGGGCAGTTAATATACTTTTAAAGATACAAATCAGGTAAATTTAATTCAGAAGAAAGCTAGTTCAGGAATATTGATAAAACAAAATCGAAAACATAATTTTGTACAATATTATTGAAAACAAAGTGTACAAAATGGGTAGGTACTTTAGCTATATTGATTGTTTTTAAAAGAAGACTCCTCTAATAGTATTATAACACTTGAGAGATTATCACATTTTTAAGACAATTGCTGTTTGGTTGACTAATTATATTTTATTATTTCTGGGTTGCTCCTTTGTTACTAATCTGAGATTGAAAATAGCTAACACTCATGTTATATCATGAATGGTTCTGATCAGGCATGTAATATCGCCCAATATCTTGTGGCGAAGAAAATTGTGTCAGTTTAATTAAACGTGCTAGACAAAAGGGTACACTTATCAACTGGTAAAAGCTTTCCAGAAAGGCAGATTTGTTCTGTGTTTAACTAATTGAACGCATACAATATGATTTAACTCGTTAACACAAAAACGTGTGACAAATTAGATATAATTGAACACCTACATACACGTATGCATATACGTACATGTGTAAAGCTAGACAGTAGATTGATGGCCAGCCAAACCTTTGCTTTTAAGACTAGAATAGCAAAATTCACCGTGACAGTATGACTGATTATACTGAGCAATCGTAAAAGCATCGTCATTTTAGCTGTGATGCCAACTAAACTGCAACACGACAACATGACAATTGAAATAATAATACCAACATATCGAGTAAGCGTTAAGTCGGTAACTCGGTAAAAATGTTGAGATGTCGTGTTAATATAATTGGTAACTAACATGTCCGCACAGGACCACTTTATGTACGTAGACTCACTAAGCAGCATGATATTTAAGCATATCTAAGCATGTATGTAATCATGTACTGCTTAAATGTTTGATTACAAACCAAACTAGGGCAGACAAAGTGATGTTTTTAAAAGTTTTAAAAGATATAGTGCTTTAGGAGAAATATGTGCAAAACTGGTAATTATAAATGGTCTACACTTTATACCTGAATTTAAAATTCTCACTCATTACTTGATAGTTTACTTTGCCCTGCCACGTACGTTTCCAGAAATACGTTGATGGGGCGGATAACCCATGGGTCGAATGTCGTTTAAAATAAATAGTTAAAACACCATATAACCACTCAAAGGCAATGATGCCAGGTCCAATACTTCTTAAGTACTTTGGGGTGGATTCCCCAAAGTGAGTAGATGGTTAATATTGTTTTGTTTGGTCATATGAGTTCAACAGAGGTCAAATAGTTCTTGTGACCAAAGTCAATGTTTGGAGCTAATTCAAAAGACAAGGAATCGCGTAGCCCTCGGCTCTTGTTTATCTTTGTTGTAGTACTGAAATAACTTATTGTTACTAATGTGTGATCATCATGAAGGGGTATAGGCCTATACTAGCAGCCGTAACCGTAACCCAAATGACGTACTATGAGGGGTATTCCGACCGGATGCCAGCTAGTAGGGATGCCACGCCATAGCCAATATGGGACAATTGAGAAACACCATAAAATATGTGTAGTTCAAAACGCTGCACCATTTTGCATATAACCGCACTTACATAAACGGGACACCCCTCCTATAAGACATTATCCAAGCCATCTTCAAAGTACTGGCCCCTTGCTGCCCGATTAAAAAAAATGGCAGCAATAATTAAAAAAAAAATCTGATGCTTTTAATTTTAGTATTTAGTATTTTTGTATTTCTTCAGCACCACAAAGCCACCATGTCCATAAGCACACTACTGCTACTACTTGTGTTACCGACTTCATTCTCGAGTGAGTTTTAAATTGAACAAATACTTTATTACTGTTAGTCAATACTGCGTAGTTCATAACAATTTCACATGACCTCGTTGACTTTGATATATTTTTTCCTTGGTCTAGGTAGGACATATTTTTTACAATATTTGTTTTTTATTCATGTTTAGGCAGTGTTGTTGAGAAATCAGCGGTTGTAGGACATTCCATCACTTTAAAATGTATCAACAACGGAACACAACCCGGTAACGCTGTGTGGTGGTTCAATAATCTGGTAATGTTTGCTGAGGGTCTTCGCCCAAGTCATATTAAATATGAAAATATTAAAGGGGTAGGAAACGATACGATGTCATACCTGCATATACAGCAGTTTGAGTCAAGAAATGCAGGGAACTACAGCTGTACTTTTGGAAGTTATACCATTACTTATTCGCTTAAGATAGAAAGTAAGTTCATCATGTAGAGCATTTTAAGAGCATTTCACCGATAGAGTCGCTAAACTGAAGAAAGCATTATTTTTTAAAGTATTTTCCCCTTTAAATGATATTAGTGGTGATGTGTTCTCTACGAGAAGTCTACACACTATCTGATATAGGTCATCGTTTACTTAGTTATCAACCACGTTTAGATTCATATAATGTATTTTTAGTGTATATTTTAAAAGTGAAAATATAAAATGAAGTTTTACTTTATATACTAATTTACTGAAACGGATTTTTAAATTTATTCAGTCAATATCCCTATAAAATTAGTATAATTGAAAGATCCGATTATCATAACAAGACACATTTTTTCAGTATATCTATTTATGTGGTATATATATACATATGTGGTCTTCATCTCAACAGTATATCTATATATGTGGACTTCATTTTGTCATCTCTCTATTCGATATTATTTTTATATAAGTATAATATTTGATTTTGCATGTTCAAATCGTTGTTATGTTTTATTTGTTAATAAGGTCCTACAGTTAGCATTCTTTGTATGCGAGAGCAATGTCCAGAGATATTAGCGTTAAATGGAACATCATCGTACGAATTCCAGTGTTTCAGTAACCAACTAATACCGCCACCATCGTATTCATGGGAAGTAAACAACCAAGAAGATTTGAACGGAGAGAAAATGATCAATTTCGCGTTGTATACTTCAAAAGAAAATACTACAGTGAATGGATCTATCGTTATATTGTATCTTGATGTTGATACCAAGATAGTTAGTTGTTCTGTGGGTGGAATTTCGAAAGTGGTAAAAATACAGGGTAATATAATACTTCTGTATTTAATATTTAATATATATAATAATAATATACAATAATAATAATATTAATAATAATAATCTATTATATAACGATGATGATTTTAATTGCCTTCTGCAGTTGAAACGTCTCGTGAAAACGTCGATGTTCAAAAGGTCCTTCTAATTTCAATGTGTTCGATGGGCGTTTTCATCTTCTCTATTGGATTTCTTACCACATGCTGCTATCTTAAAAGAAAATGTGAGTATCGAATTTAAATAGTATTTATGATGTGCACAATTATTCAAAAGTTCTTTTGGGCAATTTCAATTATTCTTACCAGTTTCGTCTGTGATATATTTTAAATGGATTGACATAACACCCAACCAGCTACACATAACATTACACATTATATTTTTCAAAGTTAATAAATTATTTATTCCACCTCCTTCCTTGACAAACAGCTCTATCAATTGCACTGTAAGTATTTATTTGAACTGTAAATTTTTTATGATTTCAGTGTTTTTAGAATACAAAGTCATCAAACCGAGACATAGTATTCTATATATATAGTGAATGATATTGATATTTGGCGGAGTATTATATGTCGCATTTTTAATTTTTTGATGACCTTGTCATTGGCAACCTTTGCCTTATTATGACAAGGGATATTTCCTTATTGAATGGAAAACTGGGTCCCGAGCGGGACTCGAACCTGCGACCTACTGCTCAACGTGCAGCCACTCTAACCGACTGAGTTATCAGGACAATATATATATTTTCAATACTTACAGTAATACCGAACTGGTATATGATCGAGATGGAAATGATTGTGACAAATCGAGCAGCCTAAATCTGTCTTTACCAGGTTAAGTACTATTAAAATTAAAAAGTATGCAATATTAAGCATAAAACATTGAGCTACTAACGTCAATAATGTTCAACCCTTAATTGTGCTAAACGTGGTTCATGTACATATCGATTTAAACTGGTACATGTCGTTTTTAACTGGAAAATGTCAAATTTAGTATATTATAACTTAATTAACCTAATTTCTTTAAATTTTATAGATTATGATGATGTTGAAAGTGAAAATCCAAAAAGCATTCTTCGAGAAGATATTTCGTTTAAAAGTGATATTTCAAGATCATCAAGAATCATGCGATGGTCTGGAAAATTCCTAGAAAGGAATGATAAAGAACAGGATGTACTCATTACTTACGTCGAAGGTTTGTTCCAAATTTGTTCTAGCGTGATGTGTGAAATTGTAAATAAGAACCACAAGATCCAACGAGCTACAGAGAGTATAAGATTGAAAATGAAAAAAAAAATATAATTGTCAACAAATGTCAGATTTGGTAATACACGCAATACAAAGATCATTCTGTATACTTAGGTTTATTGTGTGTTCCACAAAAGGAAGACTGTGTTACCAGGTTTACCATGGTACATGCTTTTGTAGTCAAAAGTAAAAGCTTGACTCAACTCTGTTTAATACCGTCATATCGTCCTATTGTCCAATTTAAACCGAATAATTGATGGAATTTATATTTATGCATACATTTATAAATATAAATGTTTTAATACTGAGTGTGATTTTCTCTTTAAACCTACCGACTAGCTAATTGCCCTATAGGAACTAAGGGCGTATGGAAGCGCTGTTGCAAAGTTCTACTTGAATCACCTGAACATGGCAATATCTTGAAGACTATCGGATATTGTGAATCTGAAGGTTAATTAACATATTATAACATATATAAGTTCTTCGCCAGTCATATATAGCAATCAATATTTAACATCCAGTATTTGACATTTTTTATTATTTGAATGTTTAAATCCACTGCATGAATATGTAATGATAAAAAAAATACGTATATCGATGAACTACGCCTGAAGTTGCAGATCGTGGTATATAGATTACTACAAAACCTGCAGTCTCGGTGCGCTATGGCCTATCCAGTTATCTATTTTGAAACATAGGTTAAATAACAATTATGATTTTCTGTACGATTATCTACATTTATAAGACAAAGGCTCAACGAACATATGCCAAAAACTTGAAGCAGTAAAAAGTTCCAATCCATATACATAAATGAATAATGACATAATTTAAGACCATATGCTAGTCATCAAGTAACACTCGTGCGTTGCATTTCTTTGTTGTATCTGTACAGGTATTGTTTACTTAGTGCAAGACTTCTTTGATATAACAACTCTTGACCTCTGCTTGATAACGACCTACAGTAACTGCTCCATTAAAGAAGATGAATTGACTGAAAAGAGAGATTTAGGCTATGCAAAGGATATCATCAACGGCATGTCATATCTTACTGACATAGAAGTGAGTGTATTAATCATGTTTATTGAAAGGTACACGACTATACAATTCTGCAACAAATAATGCATTTTTATTACTTTAAACAAAGAGAATGTTGCTGATTTGCTGAAGCTGATGTTCCAATGAATTAAAAGACTACTTTATTCCTTGCAGTGTTGTCATCCAGGGCTCCGTGCCAAACGTGTCTTCGTCAACAAACTGGAAATATGTAAACTGTATAATTTCTGTCTTAAATCGGATGCTATAAAATTTGCGGATCTCAACATAAAAAGGGTAATATGATCATATTATGATATATTTTAAACATTAGATCACAAACAAATTCCTTGGTTCTATACATAATGTTTCCTATATTTGATATATTTTTAGGACACTATGTGGACTCTGGCACCAGAATTTGCATCTGGCGTATATACCGAGGCTAGTGATGTATGGGCAATCGGAATCATTTTGTGGGAAATATTCCATGGTGGTAACGGTTATTTGGCGTTATAATATTAATACATTTAATAATGTCGTAAAAACAATATCGTAATCCATAAAACTGTGTATTTCTTAAAAAAATATTAGTTCCATATGATTGAATTTTGTTTGTTTCATATATTTGAAAAATGGAAAGTTAACATTAAATGTGAATTTTTATTTAAATATTAACCCGAGTTATTTCCACTACAACTGCTATTACATATTTTAAGGTATGAATTTGTTGCGACAAATTCTCCATCTGGATGATGTCAGGAAGGAGAAACAACTAAATGATCTACAAAAAGCTTTCACTGGCTCTGAGAAAATGTAAGTTATATTTTAGTAAATATATTTAATTAGTTATAGTATGTTTCAAGCTTTTGGCATCGCACAAACACATTCTAATAGATAAATATTTTGTATTTATAACATACGAACGCCTCTTTGTAATACGAGGACTACAATTTATATCATGGATACATATTATTATTTTTTTCATTGTAAAACAATCACTGAATTTATGTTTCTTGCCAGGTTTAATACGATGAAGTTATGTCTGTTAACGAAAATGGAAGACAGACCTCCTATTAGTGTACTTAATGGAACAAAGGAAACATTCAACATTAAGGAAGCGGTAAATGTATTTACTGGTGAAATCAAACTTATTTCAAATTATTCAATACCTTAAGCGAAGGTGTGTGTGAACTTTTCTGATTGTATTCCTCGGGTTCATGGGTGATCGATGGGTAACCGCAGTATTGTTTATGTTGCTTTAGAGCTGCCTAAATATATTAAAACGAGTTAATTATTTTCCCTTGTTTTAGAATCCTGAGAAAGTCAAGCATGAAGACAACGATATATTTAAAAAGAGCTCACCAGTATCTGTAAATGAGGAGGAAGATCTATATGACCTGTGAATAATTAGGCCTATATCGATTCGTTGAACATATAACAAGCGTGTATAGGCGTGTTATTTTGTTAATAATTTGGTTATACCCTTTCACATTTTTCAGTCTTTTCACGATAATGTAATACCGCGTTAAAAAAATATATAGTCATTTTGATGTATTTTCTTTCATCATATTTATTGATAACATGCGTGTTTATAACGAAGTGTCTTCGTATGAGCACACTTTGCTAGTCGATTCCATAATACGGTTTACGTAATGACCGTACGTTGTTGTACCCTGTTATATGGTGTTATATTGCGATATTGTTATAAGATAAAACCGTCTTTATCTAGCCGCCTAATTTTATCGGGTTATTGTAACGTATCACTATAGCAACTATCTAAACGGTGGTTACGCTTCAGATCATAGTAATGTGTAATGAAAAAAAGAACTTCACATATGAAAAGTGAAATTAAAATTATATATATCTTTTTTTTTTAATCTTATGTTTATACTTGGGTGTACTGTAGTGTACCGTACTACAAGAGGTGTGGGGCATGGGTAACGTGATTTGCATACTTCAGGTCTTAGTGTGGACAATGTAATTAAATAAATACGTTATTGGTTGAACAATAATGTTACATTTTTCTTCTATTGTAACGTTTATTATGAAAGATGATTTTGATAATAGTCACAACATGAAGCTTATATGGGAAGATTGAATACACATAAAAATCAGTACATTGAAAGCAGAATTATTGTGGCTCACTGCTTAAAGGTGTGGTTGCAAGTAGCAAAGGTCACACGGGTTTCCGGTGACACCAAAAACTCACAGATTCCTAATTTAATAAACATGTAAGTCAACGTTCTCATTGAGGTGTTTACAGTTGCATTTGAAGTTACTACAACAGGGATGTGTTCATTCATAGTTTCAAAAGTGTTC
>JAODFY010133773.1:0-11265 GCA_027580055.1 Paracaudina chilensis | reverse complement strand
ACACTGAATTCACACACTATAACACATACTGAATAATGCTATAGCACACACTGAGTAATGCAAATTCAATAATTACACACTGAAGCAATAGGGAGTTCCCATAGGGAGTGTACGGTAGCCCATAATGCCATAATATTTCTGTTTAGGGCTAAAATGAGGCCCCCCTTTAATCAAAACACATGCATAGGCAACCAGAATGCATAGGTTCCTTTTGCTAAAGCAAGGAACCAAAAATGATTATGGCAGGCTAAAATGGATATTATCCTGACTGAGATGTACCTTGAAAATAAATTATTATGGTAGGCCAAAAAGGACAATAATCTGAGACCTACCTAGAAAATAATTGATTATGGCAGGACCAAAAAGCACAATTAATTGAGACGTACCTTCAATATAAATTATTATGGCAGGCCAAAAAGGACATTAATTTGAGATGTACCTTGAACTCTTTGATCTGTTCCTGTACGACATGGCAGACCTTTAACGAAGCCATTTCTTCTTTCTTCTCTTCGTCCTCGGTTTTGACCAGCTCGTCCTTCTTTTTCTTAGCTGGAGCAGCCTTGGCCTTCTCCGCTTCTTCCTTTTTCTTCTGAGCATTAAAGCCTTTTGTGACCTTGTAGATTTCCCTCCAGTAATCATCAGCCTCACCTTCGATAGACTCTGAATCAAGCTCAACGAAAGAGCCATCCATCCACCTGAGATGGGAGAAATTTAAAAAGAGGTCATTGCACATACAAAAATATATATATATATCGGTGACAGAGAAATTAAAAAGACACCCATTGGCCCAACTCCCATCTTCATATCTTCTTCCTTTACTGGGATATAAAATGCTGAAGTTTATTCCTAAAAAAATAAAGGAAAGCTGATTGCACAATAAGTATGATGTCACAACTGCTACCCACATTTAAATTGCCTTTGTTCACTTTTATAATTGAAAGGCTTAGTTAACCATGAAAAATAACACTGTTGCAAAGCCTGTTGTTGTTTACAGACCAGGAACAAACAATAAAATTCTACCATTCTAGACATTCTACCTTAAGAATTATGGTACCCAAGATCATTGAGACCACTGTCAAAAAAGTAAAGTAAGAGAAGATTTAAAGTGTTTTCAGATAATGCCATTTAATGACCCAAAATGACTCTGATATAAAATTCCCCATGACCCAAAATAGCCCATCACCCAATGATCATTGGTCCCCAGTTTCTTCAAGAATCAGACAAAGCCTTTATACATGGGATCACTTGGAACAATTGAGGACAGATTGTTGGATAGAGAGAGAGAGAGAGACATATATAACCATAGCATGTGTAAAGGTTTTTACAAATGCAACATAACATCCTAGGTAAGTCACACACCAATATTTAGCAGTTTAATTCGTTATTGGAACATTTACAGACCACATATTGTTAATCAATATATTCCATGAAAACAAATAATGAAAAATCAATAATATCTTGCCTCCTCTCAGCCCGCTGCCACTTCACCACCAATCCAAAGAGTTTCTGGTATGGCTCTATCGCTGTGGTGATCTCCTCCACCTCGGGGTAATCTGTGACATCCCACTTGAACAACACTTCTTCCTGTAAATGATGAATTGGTTAAAACAATAGCTAGCCCATTGAAAAATTAGAACTTTCTGACAAATGAGAGGAAAACTAAACTCATTAACAGTTCAATAACAATTTTTGTTGTAGATATATTGATTATTAAAGTATTTTTTTATTTTATATTTGATCTAAGCTTCCTGATACAATGTGCAAATCTGTGATGTCACAAAGATGGTCAGATTTCTTGATTAAAGTGAATATTTCTACAACCAAAAATTATATTGCGATGGTTTTAAGCGTGGTTTTTCCTCATCTTTAATTAAGATAATTTTTTCGTCTGGACGTTTTTTTTATTTAAAAGATAACATTGGAATTAAAGCTGGAACCTAGAAATATCATTTATAATTTTTATTGCTGATGAAGCTATCATAACAATATATTCACAGCACATACAGCCAAAAAAAATCACCTAAAAACATTTTTTTTGGCAGATTTCTCACTCAAATAGAGCATTCTGAGGTATGAATTGATTTAGGTAGGTTTTTTTTTTATTGCAGAATAGGAAATAGATTGTAAAATCTGCATTTCAGAAAATTATTAAACTTCTTAAAACTTCATGAAGCATATCATGAAAAAAAGAAGAAACTTACCTTGTGGATGAAGTTGATGGCCTCCTGAGCATCGGCAAGTCTCTTCTGTACGGCCCTGACGTCGTTGACGTACTGCACCATCATGTCAAGTTCCCCGTACTCTGCAAATTCTGCCGCCCTCTTTCTGATCTTGTCCAGCTCCAGCATCAGCTTCTCTCGTTTTTCTAAGAGCTCGCTCTCTCCCTTCCTCTTAGATTTTTCCACCAACTGAAAATTTTTTAAAAATGGGGGAATTTTATGATAAAACTGGGTATAAATATACATATTTATACAATATGATACACCCCCTTGCTTTGAATTGAATCAAACAGACACAAACATATTTGATTGAAATGCTTACCTCGACCCAATTTTAAAACAGCCATTTTGTACTGTGCAAACCCATCGGAAAGGGATATATATTGTCCAACACATATCATATATAGACCTGGTTTTACCATGAACTGCCCCTTTAATCATTCCTTTGTTTAGGGATGGTCACTGGTCGTTACCTTGCTAGAAAGATTTTAGTTGCGGGTAATTTGAGAATATAAATAAAAGATTGCTAGTATGTGCACAGAAGATCAATTGGTTCATAGAAAGACAATGTGAGCCCAAACGACATATAAAATGAAAATGAACCAGGTTTATGTTTCCCAATCCTTCTGTCAATTTCCATTTAATTTACAATTCATTCAAATAGATATAAGTAGATATATACATTCGTTTAACAAGTCAATGGTATCCAGATTTTTCATCAATCAATCTTTTTAAAATTTGACTAATTTGATATATCAACCCCATTTATTAGTGCCTCCATATTTACGGTAATAACACAATCTATCGTCACATGACCATTTTGGAAAGCCACTCTGTATTTATATAGATGTGTTGTGATGTGTTGTTGGTCTTTTATTTTATACATCAGTTTTGCTTATATTTATGTTGATATGTTGGCTGTGTTTCATTTTAATTGCAGTAATTAACATTTTACAAAATAGTAAATAGGGAAGTAGTAGAGTCTTGCCTAAATTGTTGTTTTACTTGAGGCCCATGATTTGGCGGAAAAGTTCTGCCTTGTCTTAAACGATAGTTGCTGTTACTTGTTATATGTCTAACATTGACTGTTAATATGCAATGCGGTTAGGCTTTAGAATGGGTGCTTTGGACAGTTAAATGTTTGCCTTAATTGAGCACTGTTTAAATGGCCGATCATTCGTATAAAAGTTATAATATACAAATGCTGGAAGATTTTGAATATTTATCTAGTTTTAATGATATCTTCACTAACACACTTGAGTGTTCTTAAATATTTGTTGCAATCTTTTTCAAAAAATCTTTGTAACTGTGGCCCCTTCACCTACTTTCCTGCATGGCATATTCCAAACTGTATATACAGCATTGAGCCTAACTGCATTCATAGCCCCTACCCATCTATAAAAAATAAGGGTTTTTATAGTCATTATTCTGGTAAAAAGCTTCTTCAGTGAGCTTCATGCAAAACATACATGCACAGCATAGATATGACATCACAACTGGTATATACAATAAATTGCATTTTTGTTTCTTTTTTGTTTCTTCAAATAATTTTTGGCAGCTGAGCACAAACACAGCAGATGCTGTAGTGGAACAGTGTGACACAGATCAGCTTGGTCTGTAAACAACAACAAGGTTAACAAAGCTTTTCCTTACTTTCGAGGAATAAACTCCAACATTTTATATCTCAGCAACGGAAGAAGATATGAAAAATGGAGTTGGACTGACAGGTGTTTTTTTTTCTCTGTTACATTTTGTTTTATATGTACCATGTCATTATTTCAACAAACATGCTTTGAAACACAAAGAAAGCAGCAAACCTCATCATTCTCTTCAAATACTGGCGCGATCTTCTGAGGCCATAGCAAGACGGTTCGGTTCAGTTCGATATGCTCCGGGGCGAAGAAGTACACGTCCAACAGGAAGTTCATTCTCTGTTTGCTTTCCGAGATGCGATCTCCGAGCTGCTTGATCCCCTCCACGCGGGCCTTTGTCACGTAGGCAATCATGTCCATCATTTCCTCGGTGTCATCTGGCAACGTCAACGCTCGCTGCCTCATGTACTCAAAGTCATTGCATATGCTAAGGAGAGGAAGGTACAAATAATAATCATGAATTTGGATTAGTTTGGTGCTGCCACTGATTAGGAGTCTATAAAATCATTTCTCAAAGATAAACAACTCATGCTTCCAACACGCTAGGAATCTGCTGGACTGGTCAGTCCATTTGCTGTTATATATGCATGCCTTTGAATGATCACACCACCCCTGCTGTTTGTGTACTCACCTCTCGTTTTCGGTTTTGTGCTCATCTGCTACCCTCTCCAGGAGCATGCTAGTGTAGCCTCTGGTCTTCTCCGCCAGGCCTCTCTTCAAGTCTTCACAGTCCAGCCAGATCATGTCAAAGTGAATGATGCTGTCCAAACTCAAGATCTCCTGTACCAACCCCCGGAATTCTTCTATATACTGCCAAATTATAAAAATATATGGCGGTAATGTTCCGAACAAGATTTTTATTTGGTTGTGTTGCAGCTGGCAGTACAGCATATTCAACCAAGGCAACTGACAACATCAAAATTGCTTTAAAACAAATGTATGTGTGATATACCTCACAAAAAATGTTGGAGTATTGTGGAGTTAATTGATCATTGACATGATGGGAAGTTCTTATGATCGTAGAGCACAAAAAGGGAATGTTTCTCTAAAGTTGTTTTTTTAATATTTGTAGGTTGCAGTCACATTCTTGTACTGCAAAGTCACATTATATTGTTGCACAGTCACAATCTTTTGATGCAGTCACATTCTCTTCATGCAGAGTCACATTATTTGGGTACAAAGTGACATTCTTTTATTGCAGTCACATTCTTGTATTGCAAAGTCACATTATTTTGTTGCACAGTCACAATCTTTTGATGCAGTCACATTCTCTTCTTGCAGAGTCACATTCTTTGGGCACAAAGTTGCATTCTTTTATTGTAGTCATATTCTTTTGTTGAAAAGTCAAATTCTTTTGTTGCAGAGTAACATTCTTTTGATGTGCTGTCACATTCTTTTGTTTCACAGTCACATTCTTTAGTTGCAGAGTCACATTCTTTAGTTGCAGAGTCACATTCTTTAGTTGCAGAGTCACATTCTTTAGTTGCAGAGTCACATTCTTTTGTTGCACATTCACACTTTTGTTTCACAGTCACATTCTTTTGTTGCAGTCACATTGTTTTCTTGAACAGTCACATTACCTGACAATATTCTTCAAATGTGTGGTCGTCTTGAAGAAATCTTTTAACCTTTGCTTCTTCTTCCCCATTACAAAGATGCTGGTATCTATCAACTGTAAAAATATATATATATATGTTTTGTTATAAATATTTAAAAAATTAACATTTTAGTTTAAATATTGTGTCTATTGGTCATATTACAAAATACATATTTGCTATAAACAAACATTTGACTAAAACCATTGGATACTACAAAAGACTTCATCAGCTACGACGACTGTCAGCTACTGAGAACATCAGCATACACACAAAGGTGCAAATGGATAAAACAATTGGCAAGTGACATCTGACAACCTTGTCAAAGTTGTCATCAATGATAGAGTTTGAGTGACATTGACTGTGGGGAGGTTTAAGAATTAAGAATTTAAAGTGTATTAATGAAAACATTCTGTGAACTAGGAGGACACTAAAACTGTCACCAGTCAACACTATCAAAATCATCTTCAGCAGTTTTGAACTTTACAAACTGGATAGTTGATACTGGATACACATATCTATACTGGTCACAGGAATTGCGCAAAAACGTCTTTATATTTAGTAAATAGTATCAGCTTCTGCACATTGATGCTATAGAAGTTGTTCTGTGGAGCATGGAGTAATAAAGTAGGGTAACAGAAGTCATTTTGAATGTTGTACATATGTATATACTAATATGTAAGTTCTCGGTCTTGGACCTTGTCGGTCTCAAATTTTGGTCCTGGTCTCCGTCTCGATACCCCCTGGCCTCGGTCTCGGATGTGCCGGTCTCAACTACAACAGTTCTGCAAACCCCTGATTAAAACAGCAGTTACTACAAACATCAGCTACTACATTCAAATTCATTCCAAACCTGTTCAAAGTGTTGAGCCTACCATAGAATTGCAGATGAGCCTGCGGATCTTCAAAGTTGAGCTTGCAAGCTTCCCTGAGCTTCCTATTACTCTCATCTGTGATGTGCTTGGCGATGCTGACGTCGATGCTGGACAAATCGTTGGTCCCGGATAGCCACGACTGGACGGTGGGCACGCCCTGCATGGTCCTGGTCAGTTGTTGGACGATAAAGAGAAGGCACTCCTCCAGGTCGGTATAGTATGGGTAGAATTCCATCTTGTCATTGTCGTAGGTGAGTTCCATCTTAAAGACTGGGAGGTGAGTCTTGTCCACAAGGTCGAAGAGGGACACCCATGCCTCTATGCTACGTGTGATGAAGTTCTTAAGCTGAAAACGGTACATTATATCATGTAAGCTTTCTCAAAAGTTCTGTGTCAAGCAGTGTCATTCCAACTGAAGTATATTTTACTTATAGTCAATTTTACTTATTAAAATATAGTACCATTTTCTTGTGCAAGTTCTAGTTTGCTTAATTCTAAGCTTTCTTAACTATGCAAATGCCTAAGTGTTCAATAAATGCCTCGAATGACCTTTTTCCTTGTATCAAAATTAAAACTGGGAGTTAGTCTCAAAATGAACCTTTGGCTCCATACAACTTGATAACCAGGTGTTAAGTGATTTTTTGCCCGTTTTCTCCCTGAAATAAGCATATTTTTTCTGATTTGACCATTTGACCTTGGGGTGAGATGTAGTTTGAACAACTGGTTCCAAAAAAGAAAATGACAAGTCTGTACGACCAGCTTAACTATGCTTAATAAGAAAAAGAAAAACACAACAACATTTGACCTCATATAACTTCACACACGAAGATCGCACAGGGGTCAGACATTGATATTCTCGATCAGAATGTACCTTTGAGATCCGAATATGGGGTCGCAAATGTCAAAATATGAAAAAAGGCCAAAAGGTCACCGGAGGTCAAACTGAGGTCAAAGGTCACCCAGAAGCGTATCGACGAGAGGATTACATTAACGCAACTCCCAACCTTAACAGACAATTCGTTCTCAAGTTGTCACAAAAATACTAGTTTTTAACCATTAATTGACCTTTGATGATCTTGGATCACATGACCGTTAAGTTTAAAAATGTTCCTCTAACCCATTCACAACTTATAGTTATTGCCGTTTTAATATTCTGGGTTTTTGGACCATAACTAACCTTTGGTGACCTTTGCAGGCACCAAATAGCAATAGGGCACACCTTCTTAATATGGCAGATCTATAGTGCAAGTATGGCCTCAATCCAACTTTCCCTTATTGAGATAGAGTGTACCCAAGCAAGTGTCACAGATGCTCACAGACACACACACACACATTCACACGCCAAGTTGAATGCATAGGTTCCTTTTGCTAAAGCAAGGAACCAAAAAACTACTGATTGTTATGCTCACTAAACTGTTAAACTTACCTGATTAGATATGAGCGTACTGACACTCCTGTAAAAGGAGTCCATCTTGTCTGGCTTAATTGCAGAGAACTGTTTTCTGTCCACGAAGACATTCAGGACATCTGGCCACCAGCTGTGCATTAGCTTCTCCTCCAACTTCTCGCAGTCCAAGATGACGTCGTTCTTCAGGCGTTCGCAATCAACCGGGCCCTGGGCCCTGAGTCCTGAGAGGTCCACCACAATCAGTGGTAGGAGTACCTCATTACACAGATTGAGGACAGTCTGCATGGACGGGTGAGTGATGTGCAGAGTTGCCTTTATCACTTCGACATTGCGGACAAACTCCTCATGCCACGGGCTGGAGAAATCCAGGCCTCTGTGGAGTAGAACCATTACAAATGATTTAGAATTATAAATGCTCTAGGGTTCTGTAGCATCTGTTTGACAGCTTAACTACCTCTTTGTGGCCCATACTACATATTACATAGAAGGAACTTTGACAGTGAATATACATTGAAGTGGCCAGAGGTTGAAGCTAGTAGCCCCAAATTCAGCCATAACTTCAAGTTACAATATAGGTGCATGAATAAACAAAACATGATGTCCCATTAACAGTGGAAAGTAACATTACAAATAAATATATAACAGGTCTAGTCTGGTGATACAGTTATAATTTAGGCCACAACTTCTGAGTTTTCTAACAAATTGTAGCAAACAAGAGATATATAATAATCTTTTAGAACTAATAATGGATGATTTTAGTACTTGTCAGAAGTGGTACAAACCAACGTTTGATTTAGCCTAAAATTTCATAATTATTTTTATGTTCTTATCTACAAATCAAATTTATAGTACATTAGATTATCATTTTGCCGAATTATTAGCGTTATTAGAGGTACATCTTGAAAAGAATCGATGATTCTGTTGCTTTCGGTAAGCAAAAATGCAGTGAAGGTCTGTGTTCTTTGTAGACACTGGTAGAGTCTAGAGGTTAGTGCTGAAATTTTGACTGCTAAGTTCAAACTGCAGTTGCTGTAATGTAGTGGTGTTAGCAAGTAGGTCATAGTTCCTTTTATAACATGTAGTTCTGTGTCCCTCTCCCCTGGGGGAAGGGGGGGTGGAATGATGATGGTAAACCACTACCACATACTTACATAGGTTCTTCCGGAGGCCCTCCAGCTGTATCATCTTCAAGACCTTTGACCCCTTCTGGCTTGATTAAAACATGTTGCACTGAAATTAAACAGTAAAAATATTATTTCACAGAGAAATATCATTGAAGAGCTTTATATTAAATGAAATGAAGGCTCTGTGAGTTTTGTGAGACTAGCAAAACATATAGCCCCATTATGTATACTCTGTTATATAATTTTAAAACAACTTTTTACAAATCTTTTACTTAATATTTTTGTCCATAAATGGAAAAAAGAGGTAGCAGCAAAAAAACAATGTGGATCGGGACAATATTTTTGTTTTAACTTTGTTGTCATTGCATTTAAAGACCCATCCATGAGGAATAACCAAGTTTGTAGTTTTTTTGTTATTTATAGTTAACTACTCATATTAGATTAGAAAACAAAGACAAAATGGTAAGAACAGCCATTTTGCATCCTGTGAGGATTTCATCAATGGTCCACAATTTTGATAAGAAAAATAATGGTAAGATAAAAAATATATATATATAAAAAATCATTTATCTCCTTTGGATAATATGCAATGTACATAAAAATGGCCCTGGGGACATTTCTCTCCATTTTCATCTATTGTCCACAAAGCCATTTCGAAAAACTTTGTTGCACATCTGACACTCTCGATTAATACTGAAGGAGGAATCAGAATGCAATTCAAACATTCATTTTACTGATAAGAGTTCATTGAAGGACTTTTAAGGTGGTTCAGATGGTTGTCGAAAAAACAACCATAATTTACAAAACGATGATTGTGCTGGCCAAAACATGGTACTCCTTTCAATTCTCACACACAATAACTTAGATTTTGAGGGATATTTATGTGAAGTCCAAATGTTGGATTTTCTTGTAAATAAGTTGTAAATATGCTGCTAAGTGTGACTTTGGAGAGGTTCCGTTTTGTTCCAGTGAGGGGAAAATGGCTCCACGTGGCACCCATAAAACTGCTGCTGCATGCCTTGGCACGCAGCAGCGGTCAGTTTCACTATGTAGATGACTCCAAGAACCTGGAGGTTGACAATTACAGTTAAATTTGAAATTGGCTACCCCAAATGGTGCCTGTTTCAAACTGGAACAAACTGGGATGGGAACAATCACAGTACAATAAAGATTACCCCCAAAATCATGAGATTTACTACTGATCTGTGTGTTAGTCTAAGTAGCCTAGTTTTATCCGCCGACAAAACATTATAGAACAATTATTTTCCTTATTTCTCTTTAAACAGAGCATTCTGGGATATGAAATTTTGGATAGGATATTTTTTCATAAAAATAAAAAGTAACCAGGTAGTAAAATATCTATTACCTTTCAGAAAATTTGTTTTACATCTCAGAACCTTGATATTTAATTTTATTTTAAAAAGCAATTCTCATCCTGGCTAGAAATATGCTAGACTGGTCAGCTCATTTGCTGTTATGTATGCAGCTTTGGCCAAATTTGAATTTCATGGGGAGGTCGGTGAAATTCACTTTAGGGGCCAGGGCAGAATTGTATACCTTTAAATTCCTAAAAAAATAAGCCCTACCCATCGATTTCATTATGCTATGTTGGTAGTCTCCTTTGACCTCTTCAAATAACTCCTGGATCCTCTCATTCATCTGAGCAGTCGACCGGAGATGCTCCGGTATCCGAGCTACGATGGAGTCAAACCACTGCTGCTCGAATGGGTGAATGGGGGCGCTCTCAACGCACTGCTTCATGAATAAATAGTTTTGCTGTTGTGAGAGAGAAAGATTAATTTTCATTTTAATAAATGAACTGTTTGCACAGTTGGGTGAGGTTAGATCCATGCAGGCCTACTTACTCTTCTCCCATCACACTTTTTTACCTTAGCTATTGGTTAAAAAATAAATATGTAATGCATATGTACAAAAGGAAATGCTCTGGTTACAGAACCCAAGCTCAGCATAAGACTAGATCACTGCAAAAGCTCCATACTTAATGAAGAACAGAGGATTCAGGATGTGTATACAATTGTGTGGTGTATGATACACCACACAATTTATGTAAAGTTACTGAGATAGATATGGTGCAATCAATTGAAAAAAATAAATAAAGGAATACTTATGTTGTAAATCGAAATACTTCAATCAAAATGAATACATCTTGGCACTGATATTATAAAATTCATCCTTTTAAATAAATCCTTTATGATTACATGCATGTATGTTTGGAAAGGTTCCAGACACTGCAAGAGGTGAGTTAACCATTAGACATAAGTTGTACACATCTAACCACACTTAATCCTTTAGGGAAATACACAGTCCTCCTGGGAGGTGTGACCTGCTTACAAAGCCAATTAAAGTCTGTGTACATAAATTAATTCATGCA
>JAODFY010133662.1:0-11267 GCA_027580055.1 Paracaudina chilensis | reverse complement strand
GGCACTAAAATGTTGACCACATGTACCAAGTTTCATGTGAATCAAACAATGTTTAGTAATTTGACCTCAATTGACCCTCAATGACCTCCAAATGACCTTCAAAATTTTTGGCACTAAATGTTGACTATATGTACCAAGTTTCATGTGAATCAAACAATGTTGACTAATTTGACCTCAATTAATTTACCCCTTTGGAAATCAGTATATAGTAAAATGAGTTGAAAGGGTTTTGTCAGATTGTCAAAACCCATAAATGTCCTGAATGTGTGATAATATTGACACTTTTAATGATGAGAAATAGCTGATGTTTTTTTTCCCATTTTTATTTTGAATTACTTATTAAAATGACAATAGAAATGTGTGCCATAACAATTAACCTAGTAACACCTGCATGCTCTAAAAAGGGGGTGCACCACTGTGTTAGATATCACACCTCTACCAAAAGCATGTCTGTGCAACTGGTCTCACTCTGCATACATGAAGCCTGGGATTTCAGGCACACACAGCAGCTGCAACGACCATAACGTTTATAACTAAAGCATGCATGGCGCTGTTGTGAGACTGCTGTGCAGGGCTTTAATATTCTGCTGACAGTTTTAATCCAGTTCACGGTTCCATTCACGCAAGCGCAAATCTCCTCGTGATTGAGTGGATTAAGCAACGGCGAAGAATCGTACCTACATCAAGTGTAGCTCAAAATTGTTAAATTGTTGAATCAAGCTATCATTTAGTGGAAATCCTCTATTTTGGCATATATACTGTACATGTATGTCACTGAACAAAAGCAGGATAACTGTGAATCCTCAGGTAAAAAAAATCTTGCTAATGTGTGAATTAAGATGAACAGACAAACTGTGTACAATTGAAAGCCTCTGAACATTCATGCTCTCTATCACCCATTACAGCCCCATTCCCAAGATATAGGCACTAAGTCAGCCAGTCAGGGAACAATTAAGGATTAGTACAGCAAACTTGTCTGCCAGTTCGTGATTTTGCCTTCAAACGTTCATCGAGTGATCTAACTAGTGTACTGTCTTGACTGCCATGCAAGCATAAACAAACATTTAACTGGTACTACTTCCAAATTCTAAACACTCCCTCCCCAGTATTACATGAATGAGTGAATTGTGTACATAGACTTTAATTGGCTTTACAGGCAGTTCACACCTACCAGGAGGACTTTTTGTTTACCAAAAGGATTAGCTGTGGTTAGATGGGCACTAGCTGCCTAGATCTAATGGTTAAATCACTTCATGTATTATGTACATAGGCTTTACAAGCAGTTCACACCTCCCAGGAGGACTTTACCTAAAGGATTAGCTGTGGTTAGATGGGCATTAGCTGCCTAGATCTAATGGTTATATCACTTGTGCAAGGTAAATACGATCCAGGTGTCATCATTCTAGCTTAGAGAATATAAGGAAATAAATATTGCTAAAGAGCTGGCAGATCAGTAATTACCTTCCACATGTACACCAGATCTTTGATTATGGCTTGTTGTGTGTTCTCCAGGGAATATAGACCAAATGGGTTCATTATGTTATTATTAATTTACAGACATCTTTGGAGCCATATATCATATGATATACAATACCCAAGGATGTATTAAGGAATATAATAAACCAGAATCCTATTCACGTGATTGGTCGGTGGACAGAGCACTCAGGAGTCAGAACACCAAATTAAGAGTGCCTAATCAAGAGGATGTTTCCTGTCCATATATTACAGTATATATACTTGTATATATATATATATATATCTATATATGTATATTTCTTTTTACATTTTTCCTTTTCTTATTTGTGAGCTCTTAATGGGGGAAAATTTTGTGCATTGTTAAAAGCATACTGTATATGACGAGCATCATCAGTGAGGGTTACCATGGAGACTGTCTTTCATCTGTTATCTCTGTATCAATTTGTAATTGGTTTCACCATTTTCCATGTATGCAGGAGATGGGTTAAAATAAAAAGAACATTAAAGGGAGCCCAGTAAAATCTTGTCCAAAACGTGATTTCACAGACCTCATAAAATTTGTGATTGTTGGCAGCCCGTACATAAGACCAAATGAGCTGAGCAGTCTGGCAGTTTTCAAGGGTGTTTACCCCTTGAGAATTAGCCTATGAATGTGATAATGTATATCCTTGTAATATCATCATGTGGTTATTATTACCGGGATAATCAACATATATGGTAATAAGACCAACAATGTATTCAATGTTTTGATGTAACCTGTGTAAACATTTCAATTTGAAAAACGATCTCCAGCTGTGCACATACATGTCTTCTAGCATTATAAAGAATCACAACGCAGCAAAATAAAAAACTCCAAATTGTTGACGGACAGATTTACGACGCTGCTAATTACTCTGACAGATGGACAAAACTTTACAACATATTTGAAATGCCACATACATATATATATATATATATATATATACTCTATGTGGCATTATTAAATTATAGTTGCTTTTGTCCTCCTGGGCTTATAACCTGAATGTGTTCATCATGTCAAAGTATTTTGGTTATGTCCTGTGTTTGTGTTTTGTTACGTAGGCGACGACGACACGCATGTGTCTCGTCCGTGAGATGTTAAAAGCTTGTTGCTTATACTTTCCACTTGCGTTGGCCTGTTTCACATCTCACCGATTCCATTTCACGCCTATCTGGCTCCTGCCTTTCTGCCATTAATGAAGATATTATAATACCATTTGGATGTGGAAGCCTGGTCTGAAGATGGAGAACAATTGGAAGATAGGCTTTGACACTATATATGGAGACCAGCTAAAGCGGAATGAAATCAATGTATTCATATATCGCACACTTTAATAGGCTGTATCTCTTATTTCCTTATATATGGTACTTCTTGATGAAATACAATACTGCCCTATAAAAAAAGGGTGTGGGGAGTTGATTTCCTGTGACAGTGCATGTATTTTGTGTGAAAATGTGTGTTTGGGATTCATATTGACATCTTTTACCTGTGAAAAGGTGTCTAAACCTGTGAAAAAAATATGTGAAACACAGGTTAGAACCATGGCAAGACAAAGAATGTGTGAAAATGTGTGAACTTAGCCACAGAAAACAGAGGGAAATCTGAAAAATTGTGGTATACATATATACTCTTAAAATTATGCCTGTGTCAAACACATGAAAAATGTACAGAAAAGCACATGTGTTTATTTGTGGACCATGCATGTTTTCTTTTCATGTTCATGCGTGTTCATGTGTGAAACTGACACAATTTGGCACAACTTTTTTGGGGTGGGGCCGGCTTTAAAACATATCTCCATATATCCTTTTCCATGTTGAAACGGCCAGAAATCGGCTAAGTAGGATCATGATTTCAGGATCATGATTTCAGGATCATGATTTCAGGATCATGATTTCTGATCCATTGTGAGCTCTTAACGTGTACTAAAGTGTTGCTGCATCCACGCAAAGATCGAAACTTTGCTGGTAGCCAACTTTTGTGAGCACCCAGTGGGGTGAAAAAACACTCCAGGGGTTAGTCACATCAGAATGTGAAGACAAAGCACCTCCAAATATCATTCTGGGGGTTTAAAAGTATATGAAAATGGGTCAAAGTCTGCTGAATCCGGCTGCCTTTTCGGGACTGCACTTCCAGAAGTATTCCCGATCGGTTCATATAGTAGTTTCCACTGACGAAGCACATTTTGGATCATGTGTTTTCGTTAAGTAGTACAGAGATCTGGGATAAGAATCTAATTGGTTGCTGGGCATGCAGGATACAGGAATGAGAAATAAAAAAACATCTCCTTTAACACATCTGCAAATATGTTTTGTCCAATTCTGGAAAGGTGAAAGCTAGGTTCAATCTGGAAAGGAGAATTTATCCATGTTTCCATATTGGAAATGTTATTTCCAGAGGTGTTACTTCTGATTCAGAAAATTTGTTTGAGGTCCCCAACCTCTTGATTTCTTGTAATTAATTGAAACGATTTATTTTTAAATCTCCATATGGTATAAAGGTTCATGCACATAATGTTTAAAGGTGGGGGCGCTCATAGCAAAACTTACCAAAAGTAACATTTCAATGAGGTCCTTTTGCAAAATCTTAAAAACACTTCCATTGGACGTTTCTATGTTGTATCAATTTTAAATACAGTTATAAACACTACAACAAGATAATTTTTATGTTCATACCTGGCGAATCTGTGGGGTTTGCGTGACACGCGAAACTCACATGAATTTCCTACGTGCTCCCCCACCTTTAATAATATATGTGTGCTATACTGCTCTGCTGCAGTAAAGTTGACCTAATTCCTTCCAAGGTTGATTTGTTTTAATAATTTTGTGGCAAAGGTCAGTTGATCATATCCATCATCATATGTATTTCTCTTTTAGTGGCTGCCAATTAATTTGGATTGGTTTTGTCATCCAGTTTGTAATAATTATTGAGACAGCAGGTGTTTCAAAAAGTCAAGACTGTCAGCTGATCACTATCATTAGCTTACTGTTTACGGTCTTGTGGTTTAGGAAGTGACTGATCAAGACTCAGAAACAGTAATGGTGGATTAACACAGTAAGGCTAGCCAGTGTAGCCGTATAACAGCTTTGAAATGGTGGAAGAACACAGTTAGGCTAGCCAGCCTAGCTTTATAACAGCTTTGAAATGGTGGATGAACACAGTTAGGCTAGCCAGTCTAGCCATATAACAGCTTTGAAATGGTGGAAGAACACAGTTAGGCTAGCCAGCCTAGCTTTATAACAGCTTTGATATGGTGGATGAACACAGTTAGGCTATAGCCAGCCTAGCCTTGCAACAGCTTTCTCTTTTGTACCCAAGGCCTTTAGAAGTAACTACAAGCTATGGTAGAAAAACCAAGGTGATTTGACCATGCAAGGGCTATGAACTTTGCTAAATGTCCTTAGGATTAGTCAATCCATCAAACAATCTTCCAGGATTGTATAATGTGAATAGTCAGAGGTTTTTGCACCCAAGATAAATATTTCTGCCCCACCAAATGAAAATTGAAATGTGCCATGGATCGGCATGCCCCCTCGATCATCACCATCCTTGTCTCCCTATGGAAATGTAAAGCTGGCAATGGCATGTATACTTGTGTGTTAAAAAAGTTCTGGCTGGGTCTGGGATGCTGGAGCTTAATAAAATAAAAAACATGAGCTTGAATATGACTAATTAAAATGACAACTGCAGAAAGAAGGGCTTTACAAATTAATGGAAAACAAGGTTAATCAAATCATGTTAAAATACATACCAATAAAAAAAAAAATAAACACATTATAATTGACTAGAAGTCGACTCTGTGGGGCATGTGGCTGACAGGGAATTATATTAATTACCCGCAAGACAAGTTCTGCATCAACCCAGCACAATATATGTCTTATGGTGTTAATGACCTTTAATTGGTATGGCGCCTCCACTGTCAATTTGTACTGTACACTAAATGGTGTACACATGTCTTTAAATTATATGACAGTTTTCAAATGATGCTGTCACTTGTAATTGAACCAATCAGGATGTAAAATGGCTTCTTCAGGAAATATACTCTCCTCGGTGCTAATATATTTAAAACATTGAAAACTCATGATGACGCTTTCACATTCAGAATATGATAAAGTCCTTTTAAAGGGGTGCAGGGGGCAGGTCGCTGCGGGGGAACAAATTCCTCCTAAAATAGTTTGTGCCCCCAATTAGTTTTTCTTCTGTGCCCCTTCAAAATGCTATATGCCCGCCCACTTTCTCCAAATATGTTTCATTATTTAAATTAATATTTTAATGTATTATATTAAAGATATATACAAGTCTGACCCAAAGTAGATTGCACATTATCCCTGTGAAATTTGTGGTTGGCCAATACCTAACAGCAACAATAGGCTAGTTCAGAGTTACAATTGTCCAGAAAGAAAAAAACGTACAGTGAGTATAAACAAGACGATCACTCATAGTGTTACTGTTGCAGTTTTCACTCAAACCGTCAGCACTCTTTGAAAACTAAACTAATTCACTCCATTCTTTGATCATTTTATTGTTCTAGGTATGGGGGTAGTATTTGTGAAATATCATGTTAGGCCAAGCAGGATAAGCAGTTTTGTATTGTGCGTGTCTGTGTTTGTACTCCGGTGACCTCTGACATCATATCATTATACAGTAGGACAGGTCCAAGCTATTCTATCCTCAAAGATCAAAATTTGAAATTCATTGGAATTCATAAGGAATAATGGGTATCTTTGTAAAGCTAAAATAGTGAAGTTTATGATCTTCCAAGAAAAAAAGTTGAAAAGTAATTATTTTTGGAATAGTTCATTGGTAATTTGCATAAATTAAATAATAAGCGTGACGTACGGGACATTAGTATTTTCTCTTAATGCATTGAAATTTATTAAATAGTTTACTGGTGAGACATATGACAGATAACCTAATAATTAGGCTTGTTAATTAAATTACAACCACCCATGTCCCATCTGTCACATTTTGTGGTACATTTTTTATATTTAAATAGGGGTAAGCAATATTTTTTTTAAAGATATTTTGCAAAGTTCTAATTTATGTAAATGCTCAATAAAACACCAGAAATAATTATGAAAATTATATTCACCTGAAAATATATAATACAAAAAAAAAAAAAAAATCGTCAGAGCATTTTCCTTCCCTGTCTTATGATTTCATGCATTCAAATAAATACCTAACTACTCCACCTTAACACCGCTGTATTTGAAAAACTTGTGCACATACATGTACTTTACATATGTTTCCCATTATATCTGACTCTGCACTTTAGACAATTTAGCTACGGAGGTAACACAGTTTATAAGTATGTCTATATACTGTATGTTACATGTCAAGGAGCCAAAGTCTCATATGAAAATAAATGAGATATACATACCTTTCCATGCAAAAACTCTTAAGCAACCAACTAACATTAATTGATGTGCTAATTTACAACTAATCCCCAGTAAAAGGTTGCCAAACATCATGTGCTTACTCAGTAAGCTTACTTCAAATTTCAAAGCAAGTTTTTGTGCAACCCATTAATGAATGTACCATTGCAGCAGGAATCAATTCATATTCACCAAATGTTGTATTTGATGAGTACCAGCTCATAATCCCATCACTGGATTCAGAGGCTAGAAACCCTACTACCAAGACTGCTAGTTCTTCCAACATCCAACAAATCATGTTGACCCTGGAGGCTGATGGAAATGGAAACATCCAAAAGGAGGATCTAATGGTTTTGAGTTACTCGTAGGACATTGGTATGCTGTGTATTAAGTTTTATTATATTTGGATTGCTAGCCATTTAGATGAATGAGCCCGAGGTGCTGGAAATGTAGAGCTGAGTTTTATACAGCATATGTACAGCTACATACAGTACCAAATTGGACATTCAGACATTTAAGTCATCATGGGTCTTTTACAAATTGCAAGAAGCACCCACTCCCATTTCAGTATCTTCATCCTCAACACTGACACTAATCATGCATGAGGGAGGATGATTCAAACACATGGAATCCATCTTTAGCACTATTGGCAAACTGTGATACTGTGCTATTGCTTACTCAGCAAAATTTAACACTTGAGTAGGTCAATATAGTTTGACTTTGGACTTTTCATCTTCATGACCTTTTGTGAGCTTCGTCAGAGACTGAGAACAGTTCATTGATCAGATGCAGTAGCTTTCATTTTTAGTTTAACCCTACTGGTGTTTTACAGGAACATATGTTGTGTATATACTGTACCTGTAGGCTTACTGTGTACTGTAATGAAAATCACAGCAAGGATTAACTGTCAATATTGTTTCAGAATGAAAATATAGCATAATAGGCACATGTACAATATGGTTCTTTGATGGCGCAACAGCACATGGGGGATGGGGAGGGGCAAGGTGCCCTGTGTAATAGTTTTTAACAAAGATACCACAATTTGGGCAACATGTATGTATCATGAGCTGACTTTATCTGGTTTTGCCACATTTTTTTCACCAAGGCTCGGTCCACTACCCACAAATCCCCTCCCTACTGACCATCCCCTCCCTACCGACCATCCCCCTTGTCAACTTTATGAAAAGTGCCATTTAATAGGTATGGGAATGTCTGACTACATGTTTATAATAGAAAAACAACTTTACAGGTAACATTTAAAATTGATTTTTCAGAGTATATATATGGACAAATTGTCCCGTACGTCACATGTCCCGTACGTCACAGGTTTTTTTTTTAGGCATCTTGTCACTGTACGATAACCATTTGAGATTTTTTGTTGGTATTATGCATCATGATACATAAATGTTGGGGCTACTCATTAGTGAAATAGGTATAATTGTGGTCCTTTTACTTTCAGAGCATTTTTAGATGAAATTTTCAAGCAAAAAAAACAGCTTTTTTGTTGTCCCGTACGTCACAGTGCAAAATTAATTAAGATCCTAATTAAGTTTAAAATTGTATTGTTTGTTTTTAATAAAGTGTTAGTTATGACAGTTTTATTAATGCGCTTGGGAATTTGTTCTCTGTGAGACAGATGTGCACATTGTCAGACTAGGGCAGAGATTTTATGGTGATTGAACTGCATAAACTAGGGTGTATAAAGTGAGCACCCAATTATATTTGAAAAAAAATTCAATAGCTGCATATTAAAAAAATACAAAGAACCGGGAGCCAGTCCTAAGATACAAAATGGTGCTATCATATATGTAAGCATACACAATGGTAAAAAAATAATTAATTCCTTATTCCCTTCTATTTGCCCACTCTCTCTTTTAAATTCCATGATTGATGTGATTGAGTGATTTCCCTCGACTTAATGTTTAAAATATTATTACCATATAGGCATACAGGCGAAGGGGGGCTAATTTCCCTACTATTTCAGATAATCAATTCTCGGCCAGCTGCTTCATTTTCAGAGAAATAATGTTACATTTTTGGGGCAAAAGCTGGTTTGCTGATGACCACTATATATGCACGAAAATTACTGCTGTTGTCACAGCAACCCAGACTGGAAAATCCTATTAAGAGAGCTAAAATATACTTCATTATTAAATCTTTCTTTTAAACTGTGGTAGATCCTTGAAATTTGTTACCTTTCAGCACCTAAATCTATGTTACGTAGTCAGACATACTGTATTATCGTTATGGTATGTTTCCGCTATTAATTTCACATATATGCAGGGTCAATTTGTACCACAAAAATATCCATATTACTATAGAAAATAGGTTTCTAACTAATTTGGTAGAATGTTTCAGTACTTAACCATAAACATTAGCTTAAATGTTTAGGTCATTCGGCTTAGTTCAGTTCTTTACAATTGGTTACTTGCTTTAGTGCAATCTTAATAATACAATTGGAAAAACAAGTAGGACTTATTCTTTTCTTTAGAAAACAGCATTCAAATATTATTCCTAACAACATTCATTGTCATATCTTGGATTCGATCTAAAGTCAATTATTATACTTTCAACACCAAATTTGGTGTGATTTTGCGACTTATTGTAGATTTCTGTTTTCTCAATCTTGGACAAAACTCCTTGGGACACCCCCACTCCCTCGTACAATGTTGGAAAAATATTCGGTATTCACGTCTTATCATTTTTGGTTTGGGAAACATCATTGGACAGGGGAGCGGGGATGGGGTTATTCCTCACAAAACGTTATTCTGGTCGTCTTCCTTATTAACTTTGGAGAGCAATAACAGGAATTATTGCTGTTGGCATGCCAAGGGTCCCAACAGTTTTGACCAAGATTGCCTTCTCTTCACATCCATGTTCTCTGATGATAACAAGCGAGGAATGACCCCATCTTGCTCACAAGACCACCATTTATGGTCCCTTATGATACAGACGTGAGTGTACCCTATAGGTCTACCCTCTAGGCCCCTAACCTAGGCTAGGACCACTTTCTCAAAGTATAGGGAAGTATGTGGAAGCAACTTTTCCATTACCACTGTGCCAAACAACCTAAAGTGGACAACCCCATCAACAACCCAGGAGTCCCGATTGCCAGTCGGATATTCTATAGGTGACAGTTACGCTCACACCCTATATGCCTAGCCTAGGCCTATATTAGTCCTTGATCAGAACCTTGTAATTACGGTATGTTAGACAAACCATTATAATACTAGGTCCTTGAAACATGTACATGTACACAAAATTTCCCCTCGTGAGGGGTGCAGATTGTTGTACCGTGACCTCTTGGCTCTCACGTGCACAAATGTTCATATTTACTCATGAAATTCACTCCCTTTATTCTTCACCACACGATACACCTGTGACATAAAGATATTTAATGCAACATACCTTAAGTTAGGAGAAAAATCAGGGCAAAGTTAACTCCTCACGAAGTTGTATGTAGCAATTTTCACATTGAGTTTGGTCAAGGCAACACAAGATATAAACACCAAGTGTCCCAACAGTTGTGTCCAAGATTGTAGGACACCTGTTCAAATTATTATGTTACGCTGTCGTACATGTAGTCAATTTACATCATCATAATAGTATAACTAGTAGGCCCTAGTCTTAGACTAGCCTAACTTAGGCCTAGGCCTAGTTCTAAGACCTTGGCCTAACGTTATGCCCATAAAGGATACATGTACGTATACAGACGACACCATACATAGCCTACAAACATTCACTTCGCTGTCGGACTCGGGAGGAAGAAACATAGGCCTAGGCTTGGCCTACCATCTCACCTTCCGTCTTAAAAATCAAAACAACTCACCCGTTAAGCCGATTTTGAAGTTTACTAAAACAGTCAGGAAAAGTTTCAAAAGCACCCGCTTCGTCCGGACGTCCATTCTGTTGATCTTAATCGTTCCATTCTTTGATAACAAATGTGAATATTATCACAGCCATCGATTTATATTGAATGCGTACGTTTTGTTAGCTCTCGCAAATTTGACACCAAGGCGTACAACTTTTACTTTTTGCCAAATCGTAGAGGAAAAGGTCATTGCACTTAGTGGCGCCCTGGTAGAACAATTTTAATTACTTCCTGAAATTGTCAGTTCAAGAACTACAAGCACGTCCATGCAGCCTTTTTTTTTTACATTTTTCTATTTTTAAAACTTGACAATCTTAGAAAACTGTTAAAAAAGTTTGTCAGGCAGGGTCTGTGCATCAGTTTTGTATGAGTCCGACGGGGTTTTATTGTATTGCCGTGTGTGTGTGTATCTACTTCCAGATTTCCGACCATTACACATTTATCTATATATATACATTAAGCTTAATGTTTTTGATAGACTGTTTATTATCAATTATCTTGTCTTGTGTCACAATTGAAGGCAGACTGA
>JAODFY010133551.1:0-11271 GCA_027580055.1 Paracaudina chilensis | reverse complement strand
TTTAATTTAGGAGAAGCAGAGGGTGTGTTAATTGATATACATCAAATGATTTAGATGCCAAGTAGTGCTATCATTATTTCATCGCCCTTTAGGGTAATATTATCACTCAAAATATTGCAATTTCATTGTCAGTACCTTAATAATTTTGCATCCTGGACAATTCAAAATTGTGAAAGAGTGTGAAGATTATTTTCACCATAATTCAAATAATATAAAAGGCAAGGAATCACGACACACCTTTGTGTCTTGTTATGGAATGCAAGAATATGATATCTATAATTACAAGTGAACTGCAAATGATGAAATCTCTTTGTTTTCTGGATGTAATCTGAGTGAAGTATCCTAAATAGTTTGTGCCTACAGTAGTTTGTACAATGGCATTTTTGTGCTTTCAGGAATTTGGGTTATATATTCTCTAAATTTTGGTGCCAATGCATTTGGTTGTCCCACTTACATTGTGTTACATTTATGTTTCCTTATGATTTTAAAATATGTTGTTAAAATATATAGAAACCATTTTAGTTTCATGTGTAAATGTGACATCAAAATGGTGTCTCATTATACATCCTTGCACCAAATTGTTATATTTAATCTAGGAAAGTTATATATATTGATGGGTGGACTAAGAACATATAAACAAACACCTTTACATTGAGCTCAAATTATCACCAAAATTAACCGAAAATAAATTTGGTGTCACATTCACACATGAAACCATGAAGGAATTTTAACATGAAATTTTAGTATTACTGGAGTAAATACTGTATGTCTGATTTTGTTAAGTAAAAAAATTGTATTTTTACTTTCGTAGGTTGAGAGAATTGGGAAGGAGAATCGTGTTTTACGGCAGAACATCTCTGCCCTCATGAGAACAGCCCAGCTGGAGATGAAAACAAAAGCCCGAGAAATTATCAGCTTAGAGCTCAGGTATTGTAAGCTTGGAGTATTTGCATCTTAATTTAAGGGCAAGCAACTCTCGCCCCAAGTAGGCTATAAATTTGCTAGATTCGGTCAGCATGTTTGCTGTTATATATGGGGCTTGGACCAATCGCAAATTTCATGGGGAGTTCTGTAAAATTCACTTTGGGGCCAGGCTTTACTGCTATGTACTGGCTATGTACACTCCTAAAAGTAGAGCTATCACGATATAATGATAGTTGCGATAATTGCAATACTTGTTTTCCCACGATACAAAAAGGTCTTCCTATGACTATCGTGATATCACGGGTAACCCTGATATAGCTTAGTAGCCATTTTGTTCTACACATCTTAGGTGAAATATGTGCGTTATTTGGTTACAATGCCGAAGGCTGAGTAACCTTTGTAAACAAGTTGGTATGTGTGTGTGATGTGATGGCATGCTTGTAAACAACAGCATATTGGATCAATATATGAATACAGGTAGATGCCCCACAATGAGTAAATGTGCCCTATTGTTTTTTGTTGTCATGACATGAATATTAATCAACAGAGGTCAAATTCTAAGAAAATATAAATTGAAACATTTGATCAGATTGCATCATAATGGGTGCAAATGCATTACATCCTAATGTTGGAGGGCCATAACTCAGAGAATGACAGGAAAAATGGGGAGCTATTTGTTTGTGTTTGTTTTGGTAATATTCTCTTTTGAGGTTCATCCAAATCTTAGAGGGTCACTTTGGAACTTTGGTTCATTTTACACAGAATGGACCATGTCTTGATTTTATAGATATAAAGTCCTTAACTACAGTAGGTGGTTAGCATCTCACCACAGCATTATCGTTAAGACTCATATCAAGGTGTTATGATATTTTACAACAGTGATGTAGTTATAGTGGTGGGCTCCATCCATCACTCACACATTAGCTGACCACCACAAGAGAAAAATTTCAAGTTAACCCCCACCACTAGCTGATATGTGTGACCAGCACTCTAGTAGTCCCTATCCCCTTAATGATACCCCAGAGAGCTAGGCCATGAAATAATCCAGCAAAACAAAACAGGCAGCACTACAAGAAAATCATGCAGCCACCACACTGCGAGAGCTAGCTATATAAACTCTGTAATTAAGAGATAATCTACAGTACCTTTCACTTTGCCAACAGATTAAAGAATGGTGGGAATGAAGAACTCTTAAAGAGAGTGATACCTTACCAGCCCTACACAGGTAAAAATCATTATGGATCACATGGGCGCAGTTCCAGGATACACGACAGTAAAAGAATCAACAGGAGGACTCCAGATGAGATCTATGGAAGGGACATTGATGATCCTGGCAGAAGGGGAAGAGCCAATCCAGACCGAAAAGAAAGTAAAAGAGTGAAGAGTAGGCGTATGACTGAGGATGCCAAAGCAGATGCCCTTGAAATGATGAAGACTGTAAAAGATACAATTAGTGGAAAGGATGTAGCAGAAGACATACCTAGAGAAAGGATAACCTCCAACCATCAACAACAGGAAAAGAGGGACACAGCTATGAAAAGTAATAATGAGATGGAAAATAGGAATTCAAGAGAGGCAGAAGTAGAATCACATGTGAGTTTGCAAAATGAATTAAAGGATAAACTAGATCAAGAAAATAAATCATGTGAAGAAACAGATAACCATAGTGATGGAGAGATGATTAGGTTTAAGCATAGCATAAATAAGTCAGTGCACAATGATGCAAGATCCCAAGAAAACTCACCAAGTCACCAAAAAGTGAGGTCTGTTGAAAGAGAATCAGAGGCAGATTACCATGAAGCTATGAATGAGACAGATCATGATCACGATGTGTTAAGGGATAATATGAATGAGACGGATCATGATCACGATGTGTTAAGGGATAGAAGCTCAAAAAGAAGAATTCAGGAGAGATCATCAAAACGAAGTACAAATGAAGAGAAAAGGTCTTGCAGTCCTATTTTTGGGAAGGATGAGGAGAAGAGGAGACCAAGATCTAGTTCTAGTTGCAGAGATGATGCATCAAAGATGAAGCAGAATGCTGAAGACACAAATAGAAATAGAACTTCAAAGGAAGAAATGGCGTACAAGTACCAAAAAAATGGCGTGGAACGAACATCCAGAACATATTCTAGAGACGATGTTGAAAAAAAGTCAAGAAATAGAAGGGAGAGTAAGTATTCATCAACCGAAAGGAAAGTTGGGAACCATAGAGATAGAATTTCAGCTATTTATCACTCGGAGGCCAAGTCTAGCCAACACCCATATGAATCTTCATCTAGCAACAGAAAGAAGATGGACAGTGATAGATATGCTGCTGAGAAAGATGAATATTTATCTAAAGAAAGAAAGAGAAGAGAATATGAAAAGGATGAGAGAGGAAGGAGAAGTTACAGGAAAGAATCCAGCAAAAGGCGATCTAGATCACTTTCCAATGATTCATCTTCTAAGGGTAAGACAAAGGGAGATAAATATGAGAAACAATATGAAAGGGGCAAAAGGGAACCTAGATCTGACTCAAGGGAATACACATCAGGTAAAAGTACTGATTATAGAAAGGATAAGAAAGATCATGAAAAATTTAAGAGGGACTTGAGTTCTCATTCAAGATCTAGAGGTACATTAGCAGCAAATAAAGACTACCATTATGATCGAACGAATAGTGAGAAATCTAAATCACCATTTAAGGAGTATGCCTCTACGGAAAGGAACGATATTGATTATGCATCTCATAAAAGGAGAATGGCTGAGGAAAGTAAACAAACTAGAGAATCATCACGAGAAAATACAGTAAGTGAGCATGTGCGGTATAAGGCAAAGTCAGATACAATGGCACCTAGATCTCATTCAAGAGGATCTACTGAAAATGATCAGAGAGATTGTGGAGATATGAAGGATGGAAGTGAATCAAGATCTCATTCTAGGGAATATTCTCCTAGAGGAAGTAAACACAAGTTTGACAAATGTGGAAAAAACAGAAGTTCTAGATCATCTAGAGATTCTTTTCAAGGACACCAGTTGGAGAATGAAAGGGATAACAGACTATCCAAAACTGAATTGAGAGAGTATACTACTAGAAAAAAGAAAGTTGATGAGGAAATTGTAGGACGTAATTCTAGGTCTTGTTCCAGAGTGTATCCAGCTAGAAAAGGGAAAGGTCATGAATTCAGTCAATATGAGAAAAGGCATGAAACTGGTAGGAGGCATTCTAGATCTGCATCTAAAGAATCAACTGTAAGTGAACATTCTAGAAATAGTATGAGCGACCAGGAAGGATCAGAATCTTTGCCATCTTCTCCTGGTAGTATAATAATAAGAGATGGAGTGTTTTCTGAAGAGGATGAAATAATATTGGAGAACAGGATGAGATCAAGATCAGGATCAAAAGAAATGGATTCTGGTAAATATATGTCACCACAGTTGAAGGAAGTTGAGGTGTTCAATCATGTAGACTGTGAGAAAATGAAAGATAACTGGAAATCAAAAAATGTTGTGAGAGCTGAGGAATCACCAGAACTTGATAATAACGAAGATTCATATTCTGCAGAAAGGAGAAAAACGATAACAGATGATGAAGATCATGACCAAATAGAGAGAACTAAGGAGAGAAGAGAAGCAAAACATGGGATGAGAGAGGAGGAATCTCATCATTACTGTGACAAGCCAACCTATAGGGGATTTAGATCATCTGACAAAAGCAAACAAGATTGTGGGTCACTAGACAGCAGGGAACAGTTATCAGTGGGAAATGACTTTGATCAAATGGAAGGAAGGAAGAAAAGGAGAGAATCCATGTCTAGGGTGATGGAGATATCTCAAGACAGATGGGTAGTTCCACATGAAGAGAGACTACGGTCCCCTGGTAAAGTCAAGGGGGATGCTGGGGCAAGTGACTGGAAGGGAATACAAATAGAGAATGACTCTGATCAATTGAAACATAAAGAGACAACCAAATCTAGGAAAACACAGGGTGAATTCAACAGTAATATTGATGGGTGTTCGTACAAAGCCATTGGAGATACAGGTCTTTCAGAGAGATTTATGAAAATCACAGAGGATGATGAATATGATCAGACAGAAGCTAGGAAAAAACACTCTAGGAAAGCATATGGGAATGATACAGTAAGGGGTGAGGCATTTAACAGGAAATTGGTGTCAAAGAGCATGTCAAGATATGGAAATGTTTCTGAAGGAAATAATTTAACAAGGATGGAGGAGATGCAAAAAATGAAAGGTTATAAAAAAATACCAGAGTTGGAGGGAAATGATTTAGAAAGGGAAACAAAGCAGCCAAGATCCCATAAAGAAATTCTGTCCAAGGAACACATTTCAACAAAAGAAAGTATCAGTGAAGATGAGCAGCAAATAGAAATTAATGAGAAATCCAGTGTTCCCACCACATGTATATCAAGTGGAATAACAGGAATTATAAAAATGAGAAAAACAACTTGTGGTGACTCTGAAAGCGAAGAAATTGATGTGGAAACTATTGAAGTGGATGATATGAATAAGGTTTTATGGGAAAGCTCAATTCCATTGTCAGATGAGAATGCAGTGATTGTGGATGAGAAAGAAAGGAAAAATATGTGCAATGAAGAATCAGAGTCACACATCAAGAAAGCCAAAGTTCTCCCAAATCCTGTAGCTTTGGGGGATTATCATTCATCTGAAGAAATATCCAAGTCATGTGAGGATGACCATACTTTGCATTTGTTGGAAGAAAAAATGAAAGCTTCCAAGACAATTGGAGAAGTAGGGCTGCATTCAAACTATGAAATGAAGAAAGAACTTAAGAAGCTTAAGAAGCTTAAACAGAAGAAAATGTTGAAGAGGCTATCAATGGGAAAAAGGTTGAGAGACAAACGTGATAGGAATATTGGAAATACAGTGCCGACAAAGAAAACAAAAATAGGGAAGATGAAAATGAAAAAGAGACAAGATGAAGGCAGGATGGAAGTTAAAATTATTGGAAACATGTCAACAGAATCACTTTATCATGAGGTTCATGAAAGGGATACCTTGCAAGATGTAACAACTGATATTGCACAAGAAGAAATAAGGGAAGATACAAGAAAAGAAACAGATATTCAGGTTAAGAAAACAGATCAAATTAAAGAGGCAAAGATAAATAAGGAAGATACAAAAGATTTAATAACATCAATGCAACAGACCAAACAAGTACCAAAAGATACGATGGAAGAAAAAATGATACCAAATGAACGGGACATTATGACTGATTTGATTCAGGATAATGTGGAAGTGGCTGTAGTCAAAGTTAGGGAATCAAATAAATCTTACCCATTATTTAATTCAAAGAAAACCTTGGGTGTTCAGATGGGAGACCAAGTGGGAATGTCTGGCAGGATGACAGACTTGTATGATTTAAAACAGAGTAAGCCCCTAAATGATGATGAGAGAGGGAAGTTTGTCCACACTGGCATTCTTAATGTGCAAAATAACCCATGTGGTGAAGAAAACCAAAGGTCATCTGAAGAAAGTGGTTGGGGAAAAAAGGAGGAAAACACATACCAAACACAAGAAGATAAATGTATGGTGGGATCTTCTTTTACTGAAAAAGAGGTAGGAATTAGAGAAGATTCAGCAGTACTTGAAAATAGCATCCGAAGTACTTGTAGCTCCAATCTTTTGTCTGATTTAAGGATGTCATCAGATACTGGTGATGACTTCAATGTAACTGCAGATGAAAGGCAAAGTTTCACAATGGAGGATAAACAACCAGAAAAGAAAACAAACATTCCTTCAACAGAAGATGCTACAATTTCATTTGTTGCAGATGGATATGATAAACTAATTCCAGCATCTGGCAGAAATCCTTCATTTACTCAACAATGTGAACAAATGGAAAGTGTTTATTCTGAGCCTATATCAAAATGTGGAACGTATGATTCTATTAAGACGATCACTAAATCTAAGGATGAAAATACTGAAGGAAGACCTGAATTTTTGAATTCAAAGGGAATAAAGGTGGTTGCAGAGATGAAAGGCACACCGAGCAGTAATCTAATTGAATCCATGAGTAAGATAACTGGAGGTTCCTTTGAATTAACAAAGGAAGAAGGGAAGATTTCCTTGATTTCTGATTGTGGGAATGATATGAGTGCAAAGGTGCAGTTAAGATCCATAGATGATCAGCAGGAACATATTTCACAAAAAGATGGTATGGATTTTGCTAACTCAACTGGCAGAGAAATTGAGAGCACAAAAAATGGATCGAGGTCATTTCCACAGAACGAGTCAGACAACAATGAGTCAGGCGAATTGGATGAAGGTAATTTTTCACAGTCAATTAGTGAAAAAGGTGAATTTAATAAGAAATTGTCACATGCACCAGGGACATCTGGAAGTGATGCTGATACATCTGTGAATATGGACCAAGTAGACAGTATAGCAAGAGAAAGATCATTGTTTGATATAACAAGCATTGAAAATGGTGTTGACAAAGTTTTGTCACCAATTCCATCTAGTTCTTCAGAGAAAAACGGTTCTTTCACTGAACAAGGAGAAACTTCTCTTGAATGTGATTTAGAGGAAAATGCCAATGAATCAAAAGGAGCCAGCCAGTACTCCACTCCATTCAAAGGTTCTATAACCTACGAGGAAGGTCATACTGTGATTTCTTGTGGAAAACCTTGTACAAAGATCATGAGATCGAAAAGCATCACAGAGGAGGTGGCCAGGCAAGTGATTGAGCTTAATGTTGGGGATGAGAATGATGCCATTGATGTTTATATCAGTGACTCCTCTCTCCTTGATACCTTCACACCGGAGAAATGTAAAAGAGACATATTTGCTCCCGGATCGCCATCTCAAGTTAAGAAAACTTCTCTGTTTGCAGATAATGCTCAAAAGGATGAGCGAAGGTCTGATCATAGAAGACATTACACCAAGGACAACCATGACGACTTGAGATGCAACTTAAAATCAAGTGTGAATGACAGAGAAGAAAAATTACAAAAGATGGAAAAGGGAAGAAATTACAGATGGGGTATCACAGATAAGAAAGTTCCACAGGAAACAGGATTTTCTATCAAAGAACTAAGTGTAGACTTGAGGAATAAACTTACATCCAAAAGGGATGATGGGAGAAAGAACAGTTGCTCAAGGAAAAGGAAAGTGAGAAGCATGAGTCACTCTGATGATCAGTTTCGGAAAAGTAACAGGAGAGGAGCAGGATGCAGCAATTCCAAAGACTTAAGAAGGGAAAATGGTGGAAAGGCAATAGACTCCAAAAAGAAGGAACTTGAAGTACGGTCCAGAGCATTAAGACATTCATTACAAGATGAATCTTATAGACTTCGTAAAGAGTTGAAAGTGATGAGCAGCAGAGAGTTGGAAAAACATAGTAAGTCAATGAAACAAGGAGAGAGTTACAAAAGGAAAGAGAAAGAACAAGTGGATAAAATGGGCAGTGGCTATGACAAAAGGACAGGAAGTTCTTCGGAACGAGTTCAGGTTGTGGAAGAAAAGCATCAAGAATGCAAAGATAAAACTGTAAATAAAGCTCAGGATGTCAAAATGATTACTTATGAAGGGAAAGGTGATCTATCTGAAGGGGAAATAATAAGTGACAGTGATGAGTGTCAAACTGAATCACCACCAAGGATTAAGTCTAATGAAAGTGAAAGGGAAATTGTTAGGTATAAGAGAAAAAGTAGTTCAAATACAGACCTTTATAGGGAGAAAAAGAGGCCAAGAAAAGAGAGAAGATCTTCCAAATCTACAAAAATATAACAAATACTAATATATCATTTTATAATAGGTTTGCTAAAAAAGGTTCTTGTCTCAAAGCCTTTATAAAATGTTATATAACAACTTTTACAGAAGTGAAATACTAATGAAATTATTGCAACTGCGAGTGATAGCAGTGATAATGTTACTATAAAAACCTTTGGTTATTTTGTGAACTTCTCATCAATTATTGTGCAGTTCAGGGACAGCTGTTGGTTATTGACCAGGTTGTATCCGCCTGGTGTTAGTATAAGCTAGTTTGTAGATACAATTTGCACATTCTCAGTGATATACTGCCAAACCAAGTTTGTGATAAAAACATACAATTTCACCATCAACAACATGCTGCTCCTATAACACTGTGTAAACAAACTTATTGCATCATCTCTTCAGAATTCCACTATTTTTGTGATTTTGGGAACATATAGGATCCAATTCCATCCCTTTCGGAAATAATGTTACACTAATGTTATCATTAATGCAAAATAATAGTGTGTACACATATATGATACTTGCGAATCGTGTGATGAAACTAAGAAAAATTCCCACGGATGAACCCGTGACCTCTATACATATAATGTCCATAGGCTATCTACGAACAAGCTTATTGTTCATAAGGGCATATTCGTCAGATTGTGAGAGGATTGATTGGTCATCAAGATTGGATTAATAATGTCTCTCATCAAAAACATTATTTTATACTTGAAACATCAAGACCAATTTAAAAAATATTGCAAATATAACAAATATTAATTAGAAAAGGTGTTTATGTACTGGTGGAGCAGAATATATAAGTACAGTAGGGGCTAAAAGTTGTTAAAACAATGTGGCATTATTAAAAGTGTTGAGCTGATACACAGCTATTATTAAATATTTAAAAATAATTGTACAATGAAAGAGTTCTTCAAACATCAAAATTAATACACTTTTTCATGTTTACTTGTTGCTTATTATTTTGCATATTGTCGTTGGGTAATGTCGTTAGGCTGTTATCAGCAGAACCTCTCATTGTTGCCTATAACAATATTCTTCTGTTAATATGATAATCTACACCGATACTTTTTATGTGATAATGGGCTCAACACTAATTATAAGATAAGTGTATTGAGTAGTAATCAGGGTTAGCCTTTCAACAAATTTTTCACCATATCTGCATCTCTCATATCCCAGAATGCACTATTTAATCCACAAATGAAGTGCTCCAAATTTTTTTTTTTCCAGCCACAGTTGTTATGCATGTATCAACATCAGTTACATATCATAATCATACCTCATATCATAATCATACCAAGTTGTCAGGATAGCCTCAATGGCAAAAGTTTGAAAAGTTTGGATGAGGTAACAATTAGAAAATATGTTGCAAATCTGAAACCCTCATTCCTGGTTTAAGTTGATAACAGCTATATGTTTGAAATTAAGAAATTATGCAGACAAGAGATAAGTGTTCAATTTTATATTGTATGGTTAAATGCTGTTGATGCCAATATTTTGTGTGTGATTGTAATCATTTGTTAATGTGTTACAAATATTGGGCTTCAAGTCATTATTTTGTGTTATATATTTACCATACTTTGTAGTAAACACATTACCATACTGGGTACCTGCTTACTAGCTGTCAATTACACTGATAGTAAGGCACAACCATAAGTCAATTTTAAATTTTAAGTATTGTGTTTCATATTGCATGGCTCAACACAAGTTCAGACAGAAACAGTCTTTGGTTAATTCTATCTCTGGTAAGGTATAATACTGCTATATCAAGAACTATGTATTTGTTATTTGGACAAACACATCAGTTCAAAAATTTCTATAAAGTAACCAGACATCTTGCAGCATGAACATCCATTTATGAAGTCGCCAATATGAAATCGACTTGGCAAGATAATTTGAATTTAAAAAGCAAGATCTTTCAATAATATAACAATATGGCAGATAATTTATAAGAACAAGACAACTTGGTTTCATTCATTTCACTTTTTGACATTTACCATATTTTATTCATACAAGGGATTGGTACTTGTACCCAGTGATGTTCAAAAAAATATGGAGAAACTGTAAAAGCAATGATTATACTATAAGCAGAGCCACCTTCAATAAGGTAAAGAAAAGATCATGATTATTTTATCTTACCATCATGACATTTTGGCTAAGAAAAACTCAACAATCTAATATTCTTGTGTAAATGTAATCTAAACAATCAACCACATGATTTATACTCCCAGCTGTTAACTGAAATCCGCATGGGCAGCAACAGTGTATCATGCATTCTTTCCTACAGACGATTGGGTAGTATGTATCAAAGTATCAAATGGTATTAAAAAATGTATTAACTTAAAAAGAGGTAATTTTGGAAAAGGTATCAATCTTGGAAAAGCTACAGTATCAATTAAACCCAACAATTGCCAAGACAATGAGTACACAGTCTACATCATTTGTTGTTCACAGCCAGATTGTAACTGGCGTATATATTCTACTGCATTCACAAAGTGGCACTGAATACATGTGTATGCATGACATTTACATTATTTCAAATACAACGAAGCATACATACACAGGTGCATGTATACATTTGCATATAAACATTAACATACATTACTT